>JABAYD010012262.1:0-10350 GCA_014822095.1 Diplotaxis tenuifolia
ATATTAAAAAGTCTCATATTAAAATAGTAAAAAACATAATGTTATAAAATTAAAATTCATGGCTACCCATTACCCTTTTGTGTTTACCCAACCTAATATGAGTCTTAAAATTTTATACTCATAATTGGCCCATTTAGTTTTATATGGGTAAAAACACAACCCATTATCAATGGGTTTGGTTAATCCATGGGTAAACTACCCATGTTAACATCCCTAACCGTGTGTTTACTAGATTCTTTGAGCTTCTTTTGTACTTAAAAGCTTTTAGTATTCTTTTTAGTGTGTAAACCAACATTTGTACAATTAGATAATCAAAGGAAGTTGATTATCAAACCGGACTTAACCAGACTAAAAGGATAAGTTGTTGTTGTTGTTTGTTACAACTTGGATCATTTCAAGAGATATAGAATCTAATAAATCTAGGAGGATTAAGTAGTACGAGTTAGTTGAGATATCTGCTATTTCCTCGCTATAAATCGTGTAGACCTTTAAACAATAACAAAAAAAACTAGAAGCTACATCATGGCAATATCAGGAGTAATTTTACGTTCTGATTTTTTAATTTCTTCTTTCTTAGCAGTTCTAAATTTATGAAACTCTGTTTGTTATCACAGGTCTTAAGGGAAGGTCATGTGGTACTTGAGACGATGGGAGAGAATAGAACTTTGAAAGTAGGTTCTACTTTGCTTATAAGTGAAACAAGAGCTCCTTTTGGTCGTGTGGTTGGTTACTACTTCGGATTTGGATATGTGAGTAAACCTTCCTATGTTGTGAGATTGGAATCGGATATCATCAAACTGCGACTGCCTCGTGGTACACTTATCCCTCTAGTCGTCAAGAAAATTGCAGAATATATTGATGAAGAGGATTTGTTCAAGAGATTTCATGATCCAGTAAGGGCGGAGTTTGACATCTTTAAAGAAGAAGTTAATGACTGCGAGAGTACAACAGCAAAGAGAAGAAGGATGAGCCGTGAAGAAGAAGAAGAAATCATCAGTAACTCTTATGTTTCTCCATGTCAGATTTCAGAACCAAACCGTGGCACACAATGCCAGGACAATTTTAACCAACTTATTTGTATGCAGCCTCATCATGTGGACATTGTCCTCAATCTACTTCTAAGTCAAGCTTTGATGATGTATAACCAACAGCAGCAACTCACGAGGCCTGAGATCAATCAGCCTAACCAAATGGGATTTGTTCCCACTCTACTCCCAAGTCAAGCTCCAGTGATGATGCCAATGATGTACAACCATCATCATGGTTCCAGGACTAGTCAGATTACAGAACCAAACCTTGGGGCACAAGGGTCTGTAGGTCAACACAATCCCAGACAACCTTTTGGTATGTGCCAACAACCTTCTCCTCCAATGGTGTACAATCTCAGACAACCTTTTGGTATGCCGCAGCAATTCATGAGACCTGAGATCAATCAGCTGAACCAAATGGGAATTGTTCCCAATCCACTTCCAGTTCAAGCTCCAATTGTGTATAACCAGCAGTATGACAGTCAGATTACAGAACCAAACCTTGGGGCAACAAATTTCAGACAACCTTTTGGTATGCGCCAACAACTTTTTCAAAGTGCAGCAGCTCCAGTGATGTACAACCAGCAGCAGCAACCCATGAGACATCTTACTAATCAGCAGAACAAAATGAATACTATGAGGATGTTTAAAACTGGGCAGTCTTCTTACCGTGGCAGAGGAGGTAGAGCCAGAGGAGTTGAGAGAAGAGGTCGAGACTAAGCAGAAGCATACATGACATGAATATCTTCACTATCTCAAAAGAGTCTTTGAAAGACTGTCTAATCAACTTGTTAGTTGAACTTTTCCAGATTATGTAGCAAAATTTCTTTTGGGCCATTTTCTTGCATTGGTTTTGGTTAATCTTTTGTATTTTTATCTTTTTATCTGAATAAAGACTAAAATTGGTTCTGCTTTAGGACCTGATTAATAAAGGATTTAGGAAATGTGTATTTTTTTTTGATCAAAGGAAATGTGTATAAAAAGCTTGATCATGTGGCTTAATCAAATGCTTACTTTGTTATGTTCTAATATGCTTGTTTCAAATTTGTGGGGGGGGGGGAGTTTTTCCATTTGTGAACATTGAGTCTGTCTCTATCTATAATCATCGTTCCTTGAAAACAACACGTACAGTAAACTGTAGATTCAGATCCAATTTGTCTCTACTGCTCTTGTATATAGTTTTAATATTTTTTAGTGTGCGTGTTTTTGTATGTAACATCTTTGTCGCAGTTCTTGTTTGGTTTTGATTCAAACAAATCTCAGGTTTTCAGTTTTAGAGGTTTGGGATTAATTCAGATATTTAGAAAATTAGGTTTGTTTCAGTTTAGTTATTTTTGTTTGGCTCGAGTAACAAAACTGGGAACCGACTAATATGCTTGTTTTGGTTAGACTTCGGTATTATGTTAACTAGTGGTATAACTCGTGCTTGCGTCTAGGATATAGTCGATATATTCTATAATTCTATTATAACGTTTGACATATAAGCTACATCGATATCGATATGACGTGTGAAGTTTTTTGTATAATTAGTTAATAAAGTTCTAAAACGCTTTATATACCTACAATCATATGTAATCTTATTAAATTCCAAAAGTTTTTCTTAGTATTCTATAATTCTCATCAATTCATATATTTTATGTTTCGTGAATTCCATAAACATATGCTGTGAGCAACCATAAACGGATCAGTTCGACCAAAATAGAGAGAATGAAAAGTTTGGAGACATGCAACAACTTTAGCAGTTGAAGTAAAAGATAAAGTCATTTTTGAAAAGATGTAATAAAATTTAACGAGAAGAAAAATCAATGAGAGAATCAAAGATCAAAAGTTCCTCCACAACCTCAAAACACAAAATAAAAAATAACCAAAAAACAACAAGTCTCATTGGTTCTACGACCATATCATCCTCCACAACCTCAAAACACAAAATACACTGAAGAAAAGTTATATAACACAAAATCACTAGTTGTACCAGTTAAACTAATTCAAAAAAGAAAATAATATTACTAATTCTACCATTAAGCCTATACTACATTTATTAAACCAGTTATACATAATAAACTAAATGAATTGTACTAGTTACACTAATAGTATTTCTCTAGTTATACCCGTTATACCCCTATATATTAAATGAAAAGTCACTTTAATGAATTTTTCTTACGTGCCTATACTTAATTTGATTGGTTTTGGCATTTGAATTTTTATTTATTTAATTAAAAATTTTTAAAAGGAAACTAATCCTAAAATTACCTAATCTAATATATATTACCAAAAAACAATTAATCATCTTTAATACATAGGAATTAATAGAATTTGTTTATAGAAACAATTAAATATCACATATTCCATTATAAAATTTTAGAATATACATATAAATACATATTATACTATAGAAATAAGTATATAAACGATTTTAATATTTTTCTATTAATAGTGGATAAAAAATCATACATTACAGAAAAACTAATAATATTTTTATACTCACTCACTATATATATGAATTCTTAAAATATGTTCAATTAATGCAAAACAGTCAAATGTACAATTTTAAAATTTTTTTTATCATTTTCCAGATATAAATGTAGATAGTATAGCTGAGTCACTTTCAAAAATTATTTAAGTATTTTATATTTAAAATATAAAATTTTATGGTAGGTCATTTTAAAAAATACGAATAAATGAAAAAGTTTATTATAATATAAAAAATTACAAAAATCAAAACATTATATTAATACAAGACTAGAGTTAATATTCGATTCATATAATTCATATAGCTTTAATTATAAATAAAATTGGCATGTTTATTTTTAATAAGAAAAAAAAGAAAAGAGACATAAATAGAAACATGAGTGAATAATAATAAAACCTTTTGTTGTATTCTTCGTTATTTTGTATTTGTACATACATAATTTTTTATTTGTATACCAAAATATTTTTTTACGTATTAATATAATTGTAAACTAATTATTTTTAGGTGTTTATACAACATAAAGAAAAAATGAGCAAGGAAGATAAATATAAATGAAGAGTTATAAAATTGTTAATGTTGAAGATGTAAAATATAACGCAAATTAAATTTAAAAGAAATTATTTTAAAATAATGATAAGCCCTTTAAGCGGTATAATAAACGTTTAAAATATATGATAACAAAATTATAACAAAATTTATACAACTAGAAACATGTTATTTTGATATATTAAAACTGTTGAATCTCACGTTTATATTAAGTATATATGTCTAAAATAATGACATCACATCATTTAAGAATTAAGATATTTTATGTTATATAATTAGTTAATCAAATTTACTTTTTTGAAATACAGTTAATCAGATTTACTTAAAATATGTATGTATTGAAGTAATTAAAAAACAAAATTAATATATTTTTAAAATATTTATTTTTTCAATGAAAACTTTGGTCAAATGAATCAATGTTTGATAAGATAGTGTGAAAATTGGAGAGAATTTGATAATAAATTTATTTTGTTTTCCAATTGTGATTTTATATTAAACTCTAAATAAAAAAGTATGTAAGAAAGGGAGAAAGGATTAGAGAGACGGTTTTGATCATAATGAGGATGAAAGTGAATATAAATGAGAGACTGAATATAAGTGAGATATATTCTGAAATCATTTATTGATACTATGTAGGGCTGGGCGTTCGGGGGCCCCATCGGATTCGGTTCGGTTGAAATGGATTTTTGGGTTTTCGGTTTTAAGCTTAGAAGTCCCATTCGGGTTATCTAAAATTTTAGAACGGTCTCGGTTCGGAACCTAGCGGGTCAGATCGGGTTCTTTGTCACAAGATCCATAGAAGATCCAAACATAAAATGGGTCCCGTTCGGATCTGGTTTTGTAACCAAAACACCCGAATGTAACAGAATTAAACCGAAAATAACTTAACAACCCGATCAAATATAACTTAAAATTAGTTAAACTATCTAAAATAACTAAAATTTATTCAAAATAACAAAGAAAACAAAATAAAAAAATCTTTACGATACTATAAAATACCTAAATTTACTAAAAATATCAACATATTTAACTAATTTCGGATATCTTCGGATCCTAGTTCGGATTTCGGTCCGATTCGGGTTTAACCCAAACTCCAAAGTACTTCGTTCGTAAGTCCCGTTCAGATATTCTTGCATAGTGTTTCGGATCTTGTTTCGGTTTATACGGTTCGGGTTTAGGTAAGTACTTCGGGTTGGGGTAAAAACGCCCAGCCCTAATACTATGTGAGAGCGTTTTGAAGATTTAACAAAATTTGGTGAAAACATTGCAACCAAAGAGAGATAGAAAGAGTTTTAAAGTGAAATATTGAGGGTAAGGACGAGGGTAAGAGAATGAATATAAGTGATTGTGAGAGAGTGAATGTAAGTTTGAGAGATTTTGAGATTATTTGATCAACTAAGAGAGAGAGAAAGAAAAGAGAGCGAGAGAGGTATACAAAGACATACAAAAAGAATGCAAAGAGAGATACATAAGAGACAAAACGAATGTGTGAAAAAGTACAAAGATAAACTAAATGAATAAGATAGAGAGATATATTAAAATAACAGAGTATATATGTAAAATAGAAAGAAAGTTACAATATATTTATACATTTATATTATTTTTTATACATGCAATATATAGATTATATTAATGTCCGCACAAGCGTGCAGACCATCCACCTAGTACTACGTATCAGGTTAGACAAGTTATACATAATAAAACCATTTACTTAAACAATACTCAGTTTTATTAGTTAAACTAGTTACACTTTTAATTGCTGTACCAGATATATTAGTTAGCTTGCGCGGGGTCGGGGACATAGTCGTTGTATTCTATAATTTTATTATAGCTTATGACGTTTGATATATAAACTGAATTGATATAGTGTGTGAAGCCTTTCGTATTAGTTAATAAAGTTCTAAAACGCTTTATCTATCGGCAACCAGTATGTTCTTGTTAAATGCCAAAATTTCTTCTCAATTTTCTCTAACTTTCATAAATCCATTTTTTATGTTCCGGGAATACAAAACCATAGGCGGCGAACAACCATAAACTGATCAGTTCAACCAAGGTTGAGAGAATCGAAAGTTTGGGGACATGCAACAACTTTAGCAATTGAAGAAAAACATAAATTCATTTTCGAAAAGATGTAATAAAATTTAACAGGAAAAAAAAATAATGAGAGAATCAAAGATGAAGAGTTCCTCCGTTTAGATATATTATATATTAAGTGTAATGCAGAAAATGTTACAAACGTGATTCATTATTAATTCATGGGTTAATATTAATCATTAATGTTAGCATCATATAGATAATAATATTAAAGAAATTGTGTCATAATTGTTTCTTATGAGTCAATGAAGAGACACAACAATTCAAGTTTATTCACTTAAATAAACAAATACATTAAACCACATGAAAAGTGAAGAGATAATGAATGGGACACGAAGAGATGAGTCTATGGAAAATGGAGACAGCGAGCTTAAGTTCTCAAAGAGAGGATAAGATGGAAGTCCTTAGCGGGTGATGATTAAATGCAGAGTCGGTCAGTCTTTATAAAATATATACGGGAATATTGCGAAGCCCGTTAAAGAATAGAACATAAATAAAACAGAAGCTTATTGACAATATAAGAAAATATAAAAAAACGCAGCCCCCCATTATCTTTATAAAATGCATACGAGAATATTGAGAAGCCTATTAAAGAATAGAACATAAATAAAATATAAGCTTATTCAAATAGAAAAAAAATATTAAAAAACATAAAAACATGTAAGCTGTCAAATTCGAACCTATGCCCTTGTAAAACAAACACTAAGCGTAGACCACTCGGCTAAAGTGTCATTCATTATTTATACTCATTTTAGCAAGACTATACTTTTTAAAAATAAATGTGAGACCCACAAAATACTGACGTGACGCGTTGAGGAATGAGTAAAGTGTCTCATTATAATGTAGATTCGGGTTAAAACATAAATTTATGGATTTTGGATTAAATATCTTTTATTTTTCATTTTTGGATAAAACTTTGAATTATTTAGATAATTTAATATTTCATAAAAATAGTCGGGTATTTTTTTGGTTATTTCTGTTTATAAACAGTATTTTAAATTTGTTTGATTAATTTAAAATTATTTGATTAATTTAAAATTATTTGATTAATTTGATACATAAACCGTTTTCTTCCTCTCCAAGAAATCACTAAACTCAAAGATGACGAGATTAAAGAAAGCATTTCTCTTCTCAAAACTCTCTGAAAGAAGACAAGTTTATTTTCTCAATCATTTTTAGATTAGTAAAACTTACCATGACGTATATAAAACTCAAAACAAAACATACTGTGGAGTTTCACACGCACTTACAAGTTACAAACCCTAACTTTCTAAACACTCGCGCCACATTTATTCAGTTTCTTTTACGTGTTGTTCTTCCCTCTCTCATCTTTTCTCTCTAGAAACGTGTCATCTCTTGCCATGGCTGACAAAGAGCAGATAGAGGAGGCTGATCCCGGAAAAACAACCGAAGAACCTATCCCTCAAGAAAACTCGATCAGGAGAGGTGGGGGTGGTGAAACGTTGGAACATGGCTCGACTTCGTTTGCAACAGATCATAACCCGTTTCTTGTTTCTCCTCAAGAGGATACTCCCACCCTTCTTAGTCGCATACAGTACGAGAAGGATGAAGAATTTGGTTTCCTTGGAAACATGAGTCTTCGTCAAGAAGACTGGGTACCTTCTAAACTATGTGATGATCAGTAACGTTTTAGTCATTAGATTCTATGCATATTGTCTCAGCTTCTTGTGGCGCCATTAATGTTGGATTAGGTCTATCTCTCTGTTTTGCTCTGTTTCTTGTTCAGCAATCAATGTAGCTATTGTCTATGTTTAGGTGTAGTTTTGTTGCTCGTACTGATCCAAGTTTTATTCAGATCCATAGGAGTGATCAAACAATCGACTTTGGATCAACATCTTTTCCGAGTGATCAGAATCGTCATCTTGATTCTAATCCCAACATACCAGACGAAGAGTCCAACCAAGCAACTGAGAACCAGAATCGTCAAGAAATCATGGTACCTTCTAAACTTCTGATAATCAATAAAGTTTTAGTCATAAACTTTGAATAATCAATAAAGTTTTAGTGATTAGCTTCTATGGCACTATTGTCTCTCTTTTGCTTTTTTTTTTTGTTTGCTACACCAATGTTGGCTTAGGTTAGTTGTAGAAGTGGTAGAGTTTAGGTCTATTGTATCTGTTTATCTCTGCTTCTTGTCCCACCATGACAATTTGCTTAGGTTAGTTCTAGTCTAGTTACTAATTATCCAAGTCTTACTCAGATACATGGGAGTGGTCAGATGATGGACCCTGGATCAACCTCTTATCCAAGTGAACAGAACCGTGGTCTTGTTCCTTCTGGAGCTCAAGTTTCTCAAGAGATGATGGGACCACCAAGTGTGCTTACATTTCAACCTGTTCCACCTTTTCAAACGTCTCAACATCTTAGCCCAACAAGTGTGTCTCCATATCAACGTGTTGCACCTTTTCAGATGTCTACACAGATGATGATGCCGCATCTAAGACCACCAAGTGTACCTGGATTAAGTGGTAGTCTTGTTACTCAGTCTTCATATCAGAACTTGAGTAACCAAACGATGAACCAGCAGGAGTTTAACCAGCCTTTTGGTATGCAAAGGGGAAAGAGGAAGGTTTATGAAGTAGGTGAGAGCTCCTCCTCTAGGAAAAGGCAAAACGTGGGAGACTTACATCTGAACAGTCTTGACAGTCTAGTTCAAGCTCCATGGATGCCAATGACGTACACACAGCAGCATGATTTCAGGAGCTCTCAGAACAATCCTACACATACTTTTGGTATGCAACAAACGCCTCTATGGCAAATTGAGGCTCCTGGTATTTCAGAAGGGTATCAAGAGTACCTGGAGCGTTTAGGAGGATTTACCACTGGACAATCTGGTCCAGGCCAACACTTGCAGCAACAGTTCAACCAAGGAGTAAGAGTTCAGCCTCAGTTCAACCAAGGAGGAATAGATCAACTCTTACAGCAGCAGTTCCACCAAGGAGTAAGTGGTATAAGTCAAAACTTGCAGCCTCAGTTCAACTATGGAGTAAGAGGTCAAAACCTGCAGCCTCAATTCAACTATGGAGTAAGAGGTCAAGACCTGCAGCCTCAGTTCAACTATGGAGTTAGAGGTCAACACCTGCAGCCTCAGTTCAACCAAGGAGGGAGAGGTATAGGTCAAAACCTGCAACTATGGAGTAAGAGGTCAACACCTGCAGCCTCAGTTCAACTATGGAGTGAGAGGTATAGGTCAAAACCTGCAGCCTCAGTTCAACTATGGAGTAAGAGGTCAACACCAGTAGCCTCAGTTCAACCAAGGAGGGAGAGGTATAGGTCAAAACCTGCAGCAGCATTTCCACCAAGGAGGAGGAGGTCGAGGTGAAAATGTGCAGCCTCACTACAACCAAGGAGAAATAGGTGGAGTTGAAAACGTGCAGCAGCAAGGAGGAGGAGGTCGAGGTGAAAACGTGCAGCTACAGTTACACCAAGGAGAAAGTGGTAGAGGAAGAGGACGTGGCTTTTGATGTTGAGATCAAGTTGTTAGAACATGTTTTAGCTTCAAGATCAGAAGAAGAATGAAATGATTAGTTACTTTGTTAGAACCACGTTTCTTTGGGAACATATTATCTACTTGATCGTATAGGTGTTAGTGAATTTTGTTGGATCAATTATTACAAAAGTCCAAAGTGTAAGTGAATAATTGAAAATCTGTGAATAGAAATGGGCCTTGGTCTAATTGAAAACAAATAAGAAGAAAAAGCAAAGTTCCACATCGGGCAATTTGCTTGTGTATGAGATGTATATATATGCATTCATAACATGAAGAGGTAAACACTATGGAGAGAGAGAAGGCTCCCCATGCGCGCGCCGCCGCCATCCGGCTCGGCTCGGTGTGGTCTTGCGCCTTGCGCCTTGGGTTTTGTTGGAGGGCCTCCGGCCCAATAAGAAGTTATTTTTTTGGACCAAGTTAAGCTCAACATTTTGTCTTAAAAACAGCATGATGTTTTGTTTAAAACGCTGCGTAGTGCGTTTCAAAACGACATGCAGTTCGTCTGTTTGCTCAGATTTTTAAACGAGAAAAGAGAGAGTCTTGGGGAATCGGTTTCGCAACTCAACTTCCCTCGATCTCCGCGAGATACTCGCCCACGTGCAACAGTTGTTGCGGGAAGTGGGTCGTCTCCTCTTCCTTTAAATATCGCCTCTCATCTTCTTCATTCTTTAAGTTTTCTTAATCGTTTTTCCAGCAAATCT
>JABAYD010012276.1:0-18633 GCA_014822095.1 Diplotaxis tenuifolia
TATAATCATTATATTTTAATATAGAAAAAAATTAAACATTGATCCTAAAAGTTTATGTGAGACTTTTAACAGTTTTAAAACAAAATAAATTTTCATATAAATTTGAAGACTATATATAAAGTACATTAAAACCAATGATTGACATAAATAAAACTTTGTACTAAAAAAATCATATATCATATTTATTTTAAAATAAATACTTACATTTATTTAAATCATTACGAGAATATATATTTATAGTCCATGTTTAAAAAATAAAATAAAATAGTATATTATATATATATATATATATATATATATATTAATTTTAGAGGTATTTTAGGTCCATAGAGAAACCGAGACTAATCCCCAAAAGAGTGGATTGTAATATAGACCTATATATCTGTGGCTATACGGTAAAATGTAGTGGAGTGTCTTTGAAAGCTCGCTTACCACTAGACCACAACCTCGTGGTTCAATAGTATTTTATATATAATTTAATATAAGTACAAACTAACAAATTGATATAATATTATATCATATACATCAAAGTATTTTAATTTCTTTTTATTAGTTAAATATTGTCAAAATATATATTTCCAGCACAGATTAGAGTATGTAGTGTTTGACATGATATGTTCAGGTTTCGTACTCTCATCGGAGAATAAATAAGTGATTTTTTTTTTTGGTTTGGAGTCGTACACGGATTTTTGATTCATTTACAATTGTTCATGCATAGTTTACGCCTCAGCATTTTACCTGTATCAGAAGATCCAAATCGAAACCGGAGTATAGGTTTGGGTCCAGATCCATGCTAAAGTACATGTTGAATTTTTTTGGTAGATCTGCGAGTCTCGATTTAGCTTCGGGTCCTACTTGAGATCCGATCGGGTGTTTGAAGTAGGGATGAGCGTTAGGGTATTCATTCGGATTTCGGTTCGGATCTATTCGAGTTTCGGATTTTCGGATTTTCTGATTTACAAATTTTAGTCCCATTCGGATATTTCTAAATTTCGGTTCGGGTTCGGTTCGAATTTTTGCGGGTTCAGTTCGAGTTTAGATAATCCATTTAAAGTATTTTTAAAATTTTAAAATTGATTATATACTTTAAATTTCTAAAAATCTACAAACAAAATAATATATTACAAATAATTGAATAACATAAGTCAAAATACCTAAAATTAACATATAAATTAGTTTGTTTTGAATATTTGGATTGTGAATCAATAAAATTTTAAAGTATTTCTAATGTTTTGAATGTACTTTAGCAATTTTAGACATGCATGTTTTACTATTTATATATATTTACAAGTATTTTGAACAACTTCAAAATATTTTATATATATTGAATGTTTTTATGTACATTAAATCTAAAAATAATTAATATATATAGGTATATAAATCTCTTTCGGATATATTCGGATACCCGAAATATTTCGGTTCGGGTCGGGTTCGGTTTCGGTTCTTTAAATACCAAAATTTTAAACCCATTCGGATATTGAATCAATTTCGGTTCGGGTTCGATACTACTTTTTTGGATCGGGTTCGGTTCGGGTGTTTGGATCCGGGTTTTTTGCAGAGCCCTAGTTTGAAGTATCCAAAACTTGTTAATTTGGGTAATTGAGTAATTTTTGATATTTTAAATGTTTTTTTTTAAATTATCAGATCCAATTTTCGGATATAATTTCAGATTTTGGACAAAAGTTTAGATTTTCTAAAAATATATTTTCGGGTATTCTAAAGTTTCGAGTCTAATTCAGGTTTAGATTTTTCTCGGGTCCTACCAAAAGAACACATTATTTTTGTGTTGTGTTGTGGTGTTGGGTTGGCTAATCAGGCCCAACTGTTTATAACAACAACGTAACTAATCCCCTAAACGAACGAACTAGCCTGCTTATCATATTCATTTTGTGTCCGTAAGAGCGGCGCCACGTGTCATCTCAAAAGATAAGTGTGGGATCCACATAGAGTCGAATCCTTCGTCCACCTCACAATCCGATCCTCTCTTACACCTCCAAAACCCAAACTTCCATAGCTTCTTCAAACCTATTCTTTTTTTCAACACAAACGCAGAAAAAAAATGGCAGCAACGGCCGGAACAGCATCGTCGTCTCATGTTCTTCTCTCAAGCTCTCGCCACGTGGCGGCCTCACCTCAGCCACGAATCCTTTTCCCATCCCTGAGCGGGAAACGAGTAGCAGCAGCTGGGAGGAATAATTACCATGCTGATGGTGGAGTGAAGTGCATGGCTGTTGCGGCTGATACTGCGGCAGACACTAAAACGGCTGCGAGGAAGAAGAGTGGGTATGAGCTTCAGACACTGACGAGCTGGTTGCTGAGACAGGAGATGAAAGGGGAGATAGATACAGAGCTGACGATAGTTATGTCGAGCATAGCGATGGCTTGTAAGCAGATCGCTTCGTTAGTTCAGCGCGCCGGAATATCTAATCTGACCGGCGTTCAAGGAGCTGTTAACATTCAGGGAGAGGATCAGAAGAAGCTTGATGTCGTCTCCAATGAGGTCAAATATTCATTCATGAACGTGTTTTTGGATATTCTTTAAGGCAATTAATGACGTTTTGGTATCGTAACGTTTTAGATGCAACCATGCAGAATCCTTTAGGCCTAAACCAATGAAAAATTAAAAAAACAATTTCACATGTTTTCTATTGGATCATTAAATAGGTATAGTTAACTACATACATATACACACATAAATGTAGAAGCTAAGTAGTGGAAACACTTCAAGTTCGTGTCTCTCCTAAATTTTTTTAGGTTTTGTTTAGAGCATTTCTAACCTTACTTTATTTTTCACTTAAAGATGGAGGTTAGATTGTTTTTTTTCTTAATTAACTTCATTCAGTTTTTTTTTTTTGCAACAGAGATTATTCGAAAATGGAGTATGTTTTTAACTTGTTTTAATTTATATATACTCTAAAAAAGTAAAACTAAAAGTGAAATTCAACTTTATAGAGGTACTCCAATTTAATTGAAGAGTAGTATTTAATTAGTATGTAAACTTGATAAGGTAGATAACATATTTTCACAAAAGACTAAACCATAGATTTTTTTTTTTGAAACACTAAACCATATGTTTTTTATACATGATGGAAATGGTTGGTTTGATAAGAAAACAAAATGTATGATTTAAGAAAAAGATTAAACAAAATGTATGACATAATAATAGTAATTAAGACTGAGGATGGCGCAGGTGTTTTCGAACTGTTTGAGATCAAGTGGAAGAACGGGAATCATAGCGTCGGAAGAAGAGGACGTGCCAGTGGCAGTGGAGGAAAGTTACTCCGGCAACTACGTAGTCGTGTTCGACCCTCTTGACGGTTCCTCCAACATTGACGCAGCAGTCTCCACTGGTTCCATCTTCGGTATCTACAGCCCCAATGACGAGTGTCTCCCCGACTCCGACGACACCTCCGCTGTAAATTAACTACTCTCTCCTTCACCCTACACCATTTATTTTACTTAGCAACTCTTCTTAATTATGAGATACTAAAGCTAAGGCAATTTGGCTTATGGTTTGGTTTGGTTTTTAGTTTTCTGTTTTACTGAAATAAAATTCAAACCGATCAAAACCATTTTGTAACCTTTTTTTTGGTAGCAAACCAGTTTGTAACCTAGTCTAGGTTTATGCATTTGTGTTTAGATTTTGGTGTAATTTAGTTCAGTGTTATTAAATTGATCATGAACAATTTAATTCATGACATCTTACATTAATGTGTTCATTATCAATCGAAGACCTAATTAACATACTACATTAACATTGATATACATTGATAACACTGATATACATTAAGATGTCAAATTAATTTTATTAAAATTTCCGATTATTCATTTAAGATTTTTTAGTTTAAACCAATCGGGTTTTAGACACATTTTTGTTTGGTTTGGTTAGAATCTGATTTGGTAAGATTATATTCTGATTTGGTATAGCAATCTGATTTGGTATGGTTGGTTTGGTTTAAACGCACAAGGCTGACCTGACCTACGGTTGTGTGTTGTTTGCAGCTTGGGTCTGAAGAACAAAGGTGTATAGTAAATGTGTGCCAGCCAGGGAACAACTTGTTAGCAGCTGGCTACTGTATGTACTCAAGCTCAGTCATCTTCGTTCTCACTCTAGGCAAAGGCGTTTTCGCCTTCACACTCGACCCAATGTACGGCGAGTTCGTCCTCACACAAGAGAACATTGAGATCCCGAAAGCAGGGAAAATCTACTCCTTCAACGAAGGGAACTACCAGATGTGGGACGAGAAGCTAAAGAAGTACATTGATTATCTTAAGGACCCTGGTCCAAGTGGGAAGCCTTACTCCGCAAGGTACATTGGTAGTTTGGTCGGAGATTTTCATAGGACTTTGTTGTACGGTGGGATTTACGGGTACCCTCGTGACGCCAAGAGCAAAAACGGGAAGCTTAGGCTGTTGTATGAGTGTGCACCGATGAGTTTCATCGTTGAACAAGCTGGAGGTAAAGGATCAGATGGACATCAGAGAGTCCTAGATATCCAACCGACCGAGGTAACACATCTCATGTTTTGTTTATTACAACAATTTAACCAAATCAACTCCAAATCTATATCTTGGTGTCACCAGACTGAATTTGTTTTTTTGTTTTTTTTTTATGATAACTGACAGATACATCAGAGGGTTCCACTCTACATCGGAAGCAAAGAAGAAGTGGAGAAGCTGGAGAAATACTTGGCTTGAACCATGAACCAAACATAATTTATATTGTAAGCCATAAATGATGATGAAAGTTCTGTTTTGTTGTTGATGTCAATATAGAGAAGTCAACTGTTTTACTATAGAGCCAAAAGCCAAGCTGACTTTATACCATGAGGGGCAAACATTTTTAGATTATTTCAAAAATTAGCAACATAGTTAGTGAGAAACAGAGGCCTTTGTGTAGTAGTCTCAGCATCATCTCCTGCAAATGAAGCATCAAGAATGAATGAAAATAGCAAATGTATATCCATAAAAAACAGGTGCAGACCATGTGGATGTGAGCTTTGGTCTTCAGTTGTGGGCCTGCGACCTGGGCCTACAATAAACACAAGTAAACATTAGTCAAGCCCAGCTACTTGAATACATAGGTTAGTTGCAAATAACCTAGTGTATGCTGTATATATACGTATTGGGATATCAAATACGTATAAGGTTGTTGTGGTGGATAGGGTTAGATTGGGATACAATATTTGCTGTTGTTGAACACTTGAGTTTCCTTATCTTGCAATCTCATTGTGCAAGAAGGGATACATCAAAGTGATTGTGTAATCTTTCTCTATTAGTGGAGTGTTGTGGGAGACGGTTCCCACCCGAGACGTACCGTTGCCGTTGGCCGGGAACTCGGTGATCAATTCTTGTGTCTTAAGCTAAGAGAATTAATCATCTAATCACTAAGTACGACTTACAAGTGGTATCAGAGCAATCCGGGTTCTAGATTGTGGGGTTGAAGAAAGAAGGGTTACGTGAATCTACGTCCTCGTGTGTCCAAAGATGTCTGAACATATGGAGCACATCAGGGTGAAGCTGGACGTCGATAAGTTTGACGGCAAGGGAGACTTTGGCTTATGGAAGCACAAAGTGATTTGTCAATTGGAGCTTCTAGGCTTAGAAGCGGTTCTGAAGGATGACTCAACTGAGACATCAGGTTCCGGGAAACAAATTGAGGGAGAAGAGAAGAAGGTTGATCCTAAATTTGAACAAAAGGACAGGAGGGTCAAGAATCTACTGAAGATGAGTCTGAGCGATGTGATCTTGAGGAAAGTTATGAAAGAAAACACTGCTCTTGACATATGGAGAGCTCTAGAGAGAGACTGTCAAACTAAGACACTTCCAAATCGGATTTTTCTTAAACAGAGATTCGCAGGTTTTAAGATGGAAGAGTCTAAAAGTATTGAGGAGAATTTGGACTGTTTCCAGAAACTAGTTGATGATTTGGCTAGCATCAACATACAAATCAATGATGAGGATTAGGCAATTCAACTTTTGACAAGTCTACCACCACCGTATGAACCGCTGGTTCACACCCTAAAATACGGCAGTGGCAAAGACACGTTAACAGTGGCGGCTGTTACTACCTAAGCTTACTCAAAAGAGGTAGAGCTGAACGAGAAGGGGTTACTGTCTAAGTCCAAGTCACAGTCTGAGGGGATGTATGTTGAATCCAGGGGAAGGAGCAACAGAAGATCAGATAAAGGTGGAAGATCAAAAAGCAGAGCAAGATCAAAATCTACTCATAGGCAAATCCAAGTTGGAAAAGGGGGATGTTTCATATGTGGGAAGGAAGGTCATTGGAAGAGAGAATGTCCTGATAAGGATACCAACAGGAACACGGAGTCCGTTAATATGGCAAGCGCACCTCAACAGCCAATCGTGCTCACTGTTAGTACCCATGATCCATCAAAAGAATGGGTATTGGACTCAGGCTGTTCTTTCCATATAACTCCTTACAAGGATGTACTATTTGATCTAGAAGATTTTCACGGAGGAAAGGTCCTTATGGCTAATAACACTCAAAGCGAAGTTAAAGGAGTTGGAAAGATAAGGATCTTAAACCACGACGATTCTATAATTATATTGAACGACGTGAGATACATCCCAACCATGAGCAGAAACCTCATATCATACAGTATGCTTGAGAAGGCTGGGTGTAGATACGAGGGAAATGAGTTTATGGTTAAGTTCTACAAAGAAGATAATAACGTTCTCACAGGAAAATATGAAGGAGGTCTCTATTATCTACAAGGAGAAGTCATCAGTGGAGACGCAAACTTATCAAGAAAGGAAGTCGACATGACAAAGATATGGCATTCGAGACTAGGTCACATGAGTCTAAATAATATGGATATCTTAGTGAAGGAAGGCTACGTGCCTAAGAAGGAGGTTGTCGTCTTGGGGTTTTGCGAAGGTTGTGTGCTTGGGAAGTCTCATAAACAGAGTTTTCCTACTGCAAGACACACAACTCGAGGAATACTTGATTACATACATTCTGACTTGTGGGGATCTCCATCAAGCCATGAGAGCCTTGGAGGATGCATGTATTTTGTCTCGTTTATTGATGATTTCAGTAAAAAGGTGTGGATTTATTTCTTGAAATCAAAAGACCAAGCGTTTCTAAAGTTCAAAGAGTGGAAGAATACGGTTGAGGCTCAAACTAAGAAACGTATAAGATATCTGAGGACAGATAACGGGCTTGAGTTCTGCAATGCTCAGTTTGATAGTTTGTGCAAGGAGTCAGGGATCACAAGGCACAAAACTTGTACTTATACACCGCAACAGAACGGTGTATCAGAAAGGATGAATAGAACAATAATGGAAAAGGTGAGATGTATGCTGGCAGAGACAGGTCTGGGAGAAGAATTTTGGGCTGAGGCAGCCTCAACAGCTGTATATATCATCAACAGGTCACCAAATTCTGTGTTGAAGTTCAAGTTGCCGGAAGAAGTTTGGAGTGGAACTAAACCGGATCTCTCACATCTGAGAAGATTTGGTTGTACGGCATATGTTCACAAGGTTCAGGAGAAGACAAAACCAAGGGCTCTAAAAGGTGTGTTCGTAGGATATCCTTTCGGTGTTAAAGGATACAGAGTTTGGTTGTCTGATGATGGGAGATGTGAGACAAGTCGAAATGTGGTTTTCAACGAAGAGGAACTATTCAAAGATACAGTAGAGAAGTCGGAAATGGATCCGGCTGAGTCTGAAGCAGAAACCGAGATTATTAAGAAGAAAAAGGCTAGGAAGGTTACTTTTGCTGAGGATCTAATTCGGGGGACCTACTCTATCAGATGCTAAATCAGTTAGTGAAGAAGAGGAGGAAAGAAACTCAGAAGCATCAGAAGAGCAAGCTGATGGCTCAGCTGATGAGAGTGAAAGTGATTCAGGCTCTGTAGCTTCAGATATCTCTGGAGATTCGGATGAAGAACCAAACTTAGACAACTATCTGTTGGCTAGAGATAGAAAGAGGAGGGCAAACATCAGACCCCCGTCAAAGTTTGAAGATGGGAATTTTGTGGCGTATGCTCTTGTGGTCATTGAGGATTTGGAGACAGAGGAACCTAGAAACTATCAAGAGGCCAGAAAAAGTAAGAACTGGAAGTTTTGGAATAATGCGTCTAAGGAGGAGATTGACTCGCTACACAAGAATCACACTTGGGATCTAATTAATAGACCAAGAGGAGAGCGAGTAATAGGATGCAAATGGGTTTATAAGGAGAAACCTGGGATACCAGGAGTAGAAAATAAAAGATACAAAGGAAGAGTTGTTGCCAAAGGGTATTCACAAAAGGAAGGGATAAATTATCATGAGGTCTTCTCTCTGGTTGTCAAGCACGCCTCAATCAGGATTATCCTATCAATTGTGGTAAATATGGACTACGAATTAGAACAGCTTGACGTTAAAACAGCTTGACGTTAAAACAGCTTTTCTCCATGGGAACTTAGAAGAGAGGATCCTAATGGAACAACCAGAGGGTTTCATCAAGAAGGGAGATGAGAACAAGGTATGTCTACTCCGAAAATCTCTGTATGGACTCAAACAATCACCTAGACAATGGAACAAACTTTGTTAATCGCATCAGGTGACAAGGCTGAGATCAAGAAGGTGAAAGAATGTTTGAGTAAAGAGTTCGAGATGAAGGATTTAGGGAAGGCGTCAAGAATTCTAAGCATGGATATCATAAGAAACAGAGAAGAAGGTTGGCTAGTGTTGTCACAAGAAAGTTACCTTGAAAAGGTACTAAGAACTTTCAGAATGGAGGACTCAAGGTCTGTTGTAACTCCTACAGCATCACACGTAAAGCTGAGGAGTCTAACCAAGGAAGAAAAACTAAAGGAAGAGAAACATATGGAGAACATTCCTTATTCTAGCGCTGTGGGATCTCTAATGTACGCTATGGTCGGATCCAGACCTGATTTGGGATATGCAGTGGGTCTAGTGTGTAGATTCATGTCATCACCAGGGAGGGATCATTGGTCTGCAGTAAAATGGATCCTAAGGTATATCAAGGGATCTCTAAAGACAAGATTGACTTTCAGAAAGCACTCAGAGTTTGGAATAGAAGGCTTTAGTGACTCTGACTACTCAGCGGATCTAGACAGAAGAAGGTCAGTGACAGGATATACTTTCAAGGTGTGGGGAAACACAATGTGTTGGAAGTCTAATTTACAATCAGTAGTGGCTCTATCAACCACGGAAGCTGAATACATAGCTCTCAGTGAAGCCGCAAAAGAAGCCTTATGGTTAAGGGGACTAAGTGAAGAACTGGGGTTTGGAGATAAGCCGGTACTACTACACTGTGACTCACAAAGCGCGTTGGCTCTAGCTAAGAATCATGTTCATCATGAAAAGACGAAGCATGTCGACACTAAATTCCATCATATCAGAGACACGGTATCTAAAGGGCAGATTACTCTAGCTAAGATACACACTAGCAAGAATCCAGCAGATTTTCTAACTAAGGCGTTACCTGGGCCGAAGTTTGAGCTCTGCTGTGACATTCTTGGAGTTGTCTAAAGAAGCAGCGGAGACAGGTAACTTCACTTCGACATCAAGCTCTCGCAAGAACAGGAAAAACAATTGGCTCTAGTTACAAAAGGGTGAGAAGAGAAATTTTTTTAGTGTCGAAGAAAGAGAGTTACCTGATCAGGGAACCAGGAGAGTGGAACTGGTTCAAGGAGGAATTGCTGTGAAGGAGGAAGTCGAGAGAGATCTGGGTTTTCGTGAGATCACACGAAAACAAACTTGAGTCGAACGGGTTGGAGACTTAAGGAGGAATCTTGAGAAATGGTTGGGTTGAAAATCCAAAATCTACAAGCTTGAAGATCATCGGAAAAGCTTGGCTCTTTTATTGATTCGGTGGTACGAATTAAGAAGAATAAGATGCGGCAAGACAGCTCAATAAAGATGCTGAAGATGGGATCTTGCTAAGAACACTTCACGATTCGCCGGAGAGCGAAAAGGAGGGACGACGGTTTCATGTCGCCGACAAGAGAGAGAAAGACGAAGATTCAGAACAAAGCTCAAGGAGGAATTTTGTGGATGTGAGCTTTGGTCTTCAGTTGTGGGCCTGCGACCTGAGCCTACAATAAACACAAGTAAACGTTAGTCAAGCCCAGCTACTTGAATACATAGGTTAGTTGCAAATAACCTAGTATATGTTATATATATACGTATTGGGATATCAAATACGTATAAAGTTGTTGTGGTGGCTAGGGTTAGATTGGGATACAAGCTATTTGTTGTTGTTGAACACTTGAGTTTTCTTATCTTGCAATCTCGTTGTGCAAGAAGGGATACATCAAAGTGATTGTGTAATCTTTCTCTATTAGTGGAGTGTTGTGGGAGACGGTTCCCACCCGAGACGTACCGTTGCCGTTGGCCGGGAACTCGGTTCGGTGATTAATTCTTGTGTCTTAAGCTAAGAGAATTAATCATCTAATCAATAAGTACAACTTACAGACCAGAAGATATCTACCCTTTCCTTGAGTGATCATGTAGTTCCCTTGAATCACTTGAGTCACAGTTGATGTCTGTTGAGGAAAGTTGTGGGAGTATTTACGAGTGGGAGAGCTTGAAAAGTTGAAGCGCTCTCTGTTTCCACTTAATGACCAGCTTTTATTAAATTTATTTATATCGAACAAGATTGAAAGAGGAGCATTTTTTACTTTTCTTCTCATGTGTTTAGTTTCGTCCCCAATGTATTGATAAGTTTCAGTAATATCCGCAAGGAATCCTCCACCTAACTTTACTCGACCTCTACCACTAAAAAACAAGAAAGGCAACAATTGTGAAACTTTGGTCAAAAATATTTTTGTTTTCTTTTCTTTTAAAATTGTGTTCATACTTCATAAGGAGTATATTTTTTTAATGTATTTACTTACACCATTTTTCAGAAATTATTGAATAATCTAACTAATTTTTTTCCACACACTGAAATATTTTAAAAGGAAAATTGCATAAAAATTAGAATGTGTAATAGTCAGGATACCATTTAAATTTTTTATGTCCTTTGATGTATTATTGGTTCAAAGAAATGAAAAAAATATGTTTTCTATTTTTGGTTTTGAACCTTTTAATTGACTTTTGTTTGGATTTGTGTGGATAAAAACAGATTTGAGAAAAAAAACTTATTTTGAGTGGAAAAAAAGAAAAAAAAACTTATTGCCGCGTAATGGATGTCAATCTCCTATATATCAAATGAGAAGCATTTTTAAGAAATGTGTTCATATTACAATGGACACGTGACAGTCTCACAATGAATTTGAGAATATGCATTCACACTCTACATAAATGTTTTCACATTCTACATAAATGATTTCACACTCTACAAATGTGTTCACACTAAGTATTTTATGTTTTATTTTTAATATAAAACTCACATTTAAGGTTAAAAAAATTTAAAATGTAATTCTACAATTGGATATTAAGACATGATAAAAAAACAATCCAAAACTAACATATACCCAAATTAGGGATATTCAATATGCTAAAACCGAACTAGCGAACCGAACATAAATAGATAATATGACTTTGTTTTGGTATATACCATATCAACCGAATGGATGTGATTTTATAAAAATCATAGAATTTGGATATCGTTTGGTCTATAACCGATTAAACTGAACAAAACCCCATCAAAAATAGAAAAATGTTAATTTCCTATATATTTATAATGACGCATGAATGTCTATTTGTTATATAAGAGTTGAACTATAATTATAATTTGTAAATCACTTGAATCACTTGAACTATAGTTAAGTAACAATTCACTCACACTCACACTGATGTTTCATATTTTCTTAGTCTTCTTTTTTGATATTTTGTTTTATTTTAACATTGAATAAATTAAAGTAAAGATTATAAATTTGATGGACAACAATTAGTTGAAATTCTTTACAACTTTTTTTTATCTTTAAACAAACATAATTGTGTTCAAACAAAACATATTAATTTGATGAACACTAAATATGGAAGAATAGAAAAACTTTTCTTTCGTGCTTCTGTTTTATTTTTTACTTTTATTTTCAAAATTTAGAGTTTTGATATTAATTTTAAATTTGATTATTTTATTATAGATAAAAGCAGTTTTTTATGTTTTTATTATTTTATTTAAATAGAATATTTTTTGACAACATGACTCTTAAATTCGTATAACATATAATATGATCTCAAATTAAATAATTAATTGTTTTTGGTATAAAACCGAATAAACTGAAAACCGACAGTATATCGAACCGAAGTAAATATATATTTAGAATTGTAGTTATATTTTACTAACCGAAATACTGAAAAAACTGAACTGAACCAAAATCAACACAATATCCGGATTGAACACCCTATTCTAAATGAAACTGAACTATTGTTTCATTCCCCAAAACATAATAAAAATAACAACTTCATTCTGCGCAAGGCACGGATCTTATCTAGTACACTGTGTAAACTAAAACACTATTAAAAAAACACTATTGAATAAAAGTTTTTAAACAAGATAAGAGGAAGGGTAGTTAGAAGAAAAACAAGATAAGAGGGGGATGCAACCCAAATACCATAATCTTTCATTCATTATAACTGCAGATAGCAAAACTAAATCGAAGAAGAAAAAGAATTCAATACGTTTTATTCACTTTCGTCTCATTTATGGTTGATGAGTTGTTTTGTTAATATATACTGAAAAGAAGGAGAGTTTTGTCTATATAGTAGGGAAAGAGGGAAACTTGTCCTGCTCGTCTGTTGAATTTTTTTATATAAGAAAACTATTCTTGATCAATATCAAGAACTTTCTATATTTCGAAACTAGTTGAGCATTACAAGAATGTGGTGGCTACCGATATAAATGAGGCACAACACAACTTAAACGAGCAATCAAGCACTCAAGAATCAGCTACCATAACACTCCAAAAACTATGTCAGAAGACGAAATGGTCGCTCTAATCGGGGAGAAAACTCTATGGATCTAATAGTTACTGCACAAGCTGTCCATTTTTCGACCTAGCCACATTTTACAAAACGTGTACTTGGCAAGAAAGGAGGCCTAATAGCCATTTGGGTCTACAACGACATCATTATATCCCCCGAGATCGATCCCATAATGAAGAGCCTTGTGGACTCCACACTTCCTTTTAGAACTCCTATAATGAACTTGGCATTTGATAGTTACAAAAGGCTGCCGTTTCCTTTTGAGAGCATAGGGATGGGGTCAGAAGGAAAGCCTATTACACTAGATATTCCGCATAAGCTTTCTCTTAAAGGGTTTATAGGGTTCTTGAGATCATGGGATCCTGCTATGAAGGCCAAAGAGCAAGGAGTGGAGCTTGTGAATGAAGATCTAATAACTAAATTTTGAGGAGGCTTGGGGTGATGAAAACGAAGTTAACGATGTTTTCGACAAGGCTCATATGCTTGTTGGGAAAATTCCGGTATCCATCCAACATGTTAATTATGTTAAGAGTTATTCTTGAGTTCACCAATCAATAGAATTGTGTTATTTCAAATTTGATATTTTTTAAAAAATGAAATAAAATCTTGTTAAATTATATTATGTTTTTAAAAATAAAATACAAAATAAATAAATAATAGTAATCATTAGGATTAGAGTTTAGAGTTTAGTTTTTAGTGTTAATTTTTTTTAAAAAAAAATAATTTTCGTTTTTATTAATTATTATTATTATTTATTTATTTTTGTATTTTTATTTTAAAAACATAATATAATTTAACAAGATTTTGTTTTATTTTTTTAAAAGATATCAAATATGAAATAACACAATTATATTGCATGGTGAATCTAAAAATTTACTCTAGGAGGTGAACGCAAGAATAAGTCTTATGTTAATGGCCATTTTATACATGATTGAGTAAATTATGTTAATGTCCTTTTAACCTTTCCCAAAAAGAGAAAGAAAATTAAATAAACTATCACAAGGTCGGTGGAAGATGTTCTCTGGTGCAACAGTGAACAAACATCATCTAGATTAGAAAGCATTTGAGATTAGAATACTTTTGTAAAGAAAGACCAGAGAGAGAAAAGCTCCAACTTCTCACTAAAAAGAAAGCTTCAGGAATTGTGGCCGTTCGGTGGCCGGTGGCTTTTGCCGCCGGTTACCATCTCTTTGTTTTTTTATGTATCGGTATCTTATCCTGTGTATTCAGATGTTTTAGTATCACACTTAATGATAGGTGGATGACTGGCTTTGACTCTGAGGCTGTGTCGTTTTTCTTCAGCAGTGGTCGCCGACTTTTGATTCCGGAGTTTCCGGCTTTGTTACCGACGGTTCGTGCTTCCTTTGGTGGAGCCGGTCGGCTTTGGTATACGGGGAGAGGTGTGTTCTCATCGTCTCCGCTGGGTTTGCTGAAAGGTGCTTACGGGTTTGTCGTGCTCAACACTCGGCGTCTTTAATGTTCACCGACTCTTGATTCTATTGAAGAATCGATCGAAGACGGTGGTTGTTCATAGGAAGTGGAGAGCCGTGGAATCTTCATCGGTGAAGACTCGATCTCAAGCATGTTGATGGTTTGTCGCCACCGTAGGGAAGATTACGGCGAGGGGTGCTTTGGAGATGGCAAGGGCTTGTCGTTTGACACGTGGTTTTGGTGACGCGGTTCAGGTGGGCACGTGGAGACACCGAGATCTTTTGCCTCTCTTCTAGGGTTTCCTGATTTGGGTTTGGTCCAGTAAAGTTCAATACTGGCCCAATATGTTAATGAGCAGTGTCTGTTTAGACCTATTGTAGGGTCTGTAGTTTATGGTTAAGGCATGGTTGTGTTGTCGGGCTTTGTTTGTACTTACTTTTAGGATCTGGTTCAGTTGGACCAGAGTCCATATATAAATAAAATATCTTAGACGACAAAAAAAAGAAAAAAAAAGAAAGCATTTGAGACCAGCATAACTTTTTGAATAGAAAAGTACATATGATTCTTGACCACAAACAAAAGTACAGATGATTCTTTTTTTTTTGTGGTAAAAACAGATGATTCTTATAATCATCAATCATGTTTGAGAGTTGCGAAAAAAATCTATAATAAAAAGGTCATATTTTATAGACGGTAAGAGGTCAAACCTTTTTCCAAATTAAATGAAATTTGATTAGTTAAAATCATCAACATGTTTATACACCCATACATTCATCTATATTATTAAAATTACATTTGAGAGTTGTTTAAAAACATAAATAGCAGAATAAATGAAAAATATTTAAAAATAGAAATAGTAGAATAAATAAAAATTGTTTGAAAACATAAGTATAATAATATAATATTTTTAGTAATTTAATTAATTATATTATCTTAACAATATATCACATCATTAATTATATTTAATTTTTTTTGAATGAATGTAAAATTTTATTCAAACAAAACAAGGTTACAGCAAGTGCAAACATTACTAATTTAGACTACAAAGAACTTAAAATTTTACTAGAAACCAACACTTCAAACATTCTTAATGAGCCCAACAGTCTCTCTCAAACTTGACCATGTGGAACAAATCAAACTTGAAAGGACCACGGGTTTTCCTCATTAAAACCTCATAAAAAACCCAAATAAGACAAAACTCTAATGAAAAAAAAGAATGAAACCCCATCAGAAAAACATATGGACCACTACCGAAAAAATCATACCGCCAACGCCAGGACCAATACAAGCTGCCTGGAGAGGAACATCAAGCAAACAACAACACCAAACAACCACACAACCAGAGATGCTAGCAGAAGACATCACAAAACCTTTTACTTCTCCTCCGATATAAAACTTAGGAACAAAACCAAGCCTTGTCAACCTTCAAAAAGATAGAACAAAACTTTTCTTTTACCAAACTCCTATAACCCAAGTAACAAGGAAAGCTTGAAACCCAAGAAACTTAGATCAATCAATCACGAACTCCAAGTAACCTTGAACCAAACCATAAGCAAAAACCATCCTCAAGATAACTTTTCCCTGTCCCTTTAACAGCTAGGAGCTTCAATCTTATCAACTTGTCAACACAATTGGTCAGAACTTTCTCATTTCTTGGATGTTCTCCAGGTTTGCGAAAATTTCTTTCCCTCCATATGCTATGAATCGAACCTTGGAACGAGTATGGAAGAAGAAATAACTCAGTAGCTGAGTACCTCAAGCACGATTTAGAGATAACATCAAGAATCACACTCCAATCAGATGTAAAATCTACCTTCATTATACCACCAACAAGCTCTTTCCAAACTGCCTCCGAGTATCTACATTTGAAGAAAAGTACGAACAAGTCTCCTGTTTTTCGTAACATAAAACACACAGCCCATCAATGGATGTATTCTATTGCTGAATTATATCACAAGTTTGCAGTCTATTTTGAATAGCCACCCATGAAATGAAAGAGAACTTAGGCATAGATGGAGGAAACCATACACCCTTATGCCAAGCACATTCTTACTGTGGTTGTCTCATGTAGAGCCAAGTCTTCTTAGTAGAAAAAAGACTTTGTTAAACGATTGCCATCTTGCCTCCATAATGGAACATCATCCTCCTGATTATATCTACATCTAAGCTCATTGATTTCTGCTTCCACATCATTAAACATACCCCTCCGATGTCTACTAGCTCGATGATTAAGAATAACCTCTTCAACCGTAGCGTTCTCAGAGATACCAAGACTAATAGAACCTCTCTTTCCAAAAACATCTTTAAGACAACCCAAAGGAGAACATGAATCAAATAAAAAAACATGTTTCTACCATTATGGACATCCATCCTGATGTAGTCTTTAGCAAGAACCCGAAGTTTGAGAAATTTTTCCACATTTAGGACCCTAAGCTTACATTTTCTTTCATTGACCAAAACGAGCTATTCCTTATGAGATAGCAGTGAATCCACTTCACCCATAAAGAAGAACGAGCCGTAAACACTCTCCAAAGCAACTTCAGGTAGAGAACCTTGTTAACCTCTTTTAAAGGACGAAGACCCAAACCACCTTCACTCTTTGGAAAACAGATATCTTTCCAACTAATCTTAGCTTTATTAGTTTTCAGCTCATGACCAAACCACAAGAAAGCTGAACATAACCTCTCCACTTCCTTTAAACAACTTCCAGGAAGTCTAAACGCGGATAACCAGAAACTTGCCATGCTATTAATCACATAATTAATTAACTGCAGACGGCCTCCATAAGAAAGTAACCTCCCTGTCTAAGAGCTCATCCGTTTCCTTATTTTTTCCACAAATGGCATACAGTCATTCACATTCATCCTTCTTGAAAGCAACAGAAGCCCAAGATACCTAACAAGAAGTTTTCCAGAAGCAAAGGGAAAGCTATTGAAGATATCATCCTCCTAAGTATCAGATAACCCAGCAGAGTACAACGTAACTTCTCTACACTTATCTTCAACCCAGATATAACAGCAAAATCATCAAAAATCTTAATAACATTCTCAATGGATCTTTTGGAACCATCAGTGAAAACCAAGAGATCATCCGCAAAGCAAAGATGTGTCAAGAGAATATTCTGACATTTAGGATGGTAGCCAATAACTCTTTGAGCCGCTGTTTTGTCAGAGAGATGGGAAAAGCATTCATACAAATCACAAACAAATAAGAAGATAATGCACCGCCTTTCCTTAGCCCTCTTTTATTTCACAGAGAAGGAAGGAGTGCAGACACAAAGTCTTATCCAGTGAACAAACTCCTCAAGAATGCCAAGAGCTCTTAACGTGTTCAGTAAAAAAGGCCAATGAACAGAATCAAACGCTTTAGCTATATCAATCTTCATAGCGCATCTAGGAGAAACATCTTCCTTATGGTAATCTTTGATTATCTTAGTAGCTAACAACAAATTCTCAACAAGCAACCTGTTTTTAATAAAAGCATATTGGTTGTAAGATATGCAACGAGGGAGAGTGCTTTTCAGCCTATTAGCAATAATCTTCGAAATCACTTTATATAAAAGTTGCAATAGGATATCGGCCTATAGTCTTTCATCTCGGTAGCATTATCCTTCTTGGGAACAAGGGATAAAATAGTAGTATTAAGCTCTTTCGGTAGAAAACCCTTACTGAAGAAGGACTTCACTGCAGTAATAAAATCCTTACCAATAAAACTCCAAAAAGATTTAAAGAATTCAGTTGTGAAGCCATCCGGCCGTGGAGACTTGTTGCTAGGCATTTTGAACAGCACCTCTTTGATCTCCTCATCAGATATTGGCTTAACCAGATGACACTTTTCATCATCAGAACAACGAAAAGGGATAAATCGTTGCAACTCTTCAACAGATATATCTTGAATATCCGGAGGCACATATGATAGAAAATCATTAAAGAATCTTTCAGCTTCAGATTTAATACCTTCCTCAGATGTAACCACTTCACCGGATTTGCATTTTATCTCACGGATAGAGTTTATGGCTTCTCTTATCTCACTGCATTATGAAATGATTTGTTATTACCATCTCCCAGCTGCAACCAATGCATTTTAGATAGTTTTTAAGCACTTTCACTTCAATTGCTGAGACTCTTTGCCATCTCTTTTCGACTCTTAACTCTTCCTAGATGTTCACCAGATTAGGATAACGATCTTGCTGCGTACAAAGATCATTTTAAGCGTCTTTAACCTTCATCGAAAGAGTCCCTAACTTCTCTTTACTAGCTTTGTCATGTCCCCGATCCTGGGTAAGATCTTCGGGA
>JABAYD010012281.1:0-14638 GCA_014822095.1 Diplotaxis tenuifolia
ACAAACAAAACAAGAGGTAAAGATCTATAAACTTGAAAATATAGATCTTAAAACATAAATCCTAAACTAAAATGTCGGCACTTGCAAGCCGCCATGGTACTGATTTTATAAAACTCTATAACCGTGAACTATAAACTAAAACATGTGATCCATAAAACTTGGTGTTTTCGTTCGTTTTCATCTTGTCAATTCATAGATTCGTAATCACCATTGTTTAACCTTTTCGATCACTCATTTCACTTGTTTAAAAAACCGAGAAGTTTCTGTATAATAACGTGAACCGTCTTGATTATATATAGTGCTTGAACCCGAACATGTTTAACCGTCTTTGATTGCTAGATCTGAGAGCTTAGTAGTTTAATCATGAGTTGCGATGAATCCGTTTTATTAATATGATCTCTATTGCTTGAATCGAAAACAAACCGCTTTGCATGTTTAATACTCATTAGATTGTTTCCTTAAAATCGAAAGCTTGAATTTGATAGGTTGCTTATGTTGATCATATCTATTGTTTGATAAGTAGAATCGCCTTGATAGTTTATTTCTTTTCACGAGATCATATTGTTTGAACTAGTATTAAATCACTTGGCTTGTTTGTTCACTTGGTAACTTCATGACTTGCGTATGATTCATGCTTTATTAGAACTCGAACTCCACCTTTGTTTACTTGATCAATAAGAATCGCTAGTTGTGAAAACATGATCCGTTTTGTTCATTAAACCGTATTGAACCCGAGAATTTATAAACCCGCCTTGATCTTGATCCGAGAACTTAAAATCGTTATGTTGAAACCGTGAGATTAAACTTGATAAAACCTTGTGTGTTGATTGTAATCTGAACATCATCTTGTTAATCCGTTTGATCGCATGCTCTGTTTTTTTAAACCGAAAACAAATGCCTTGAAATCTCTTATCTTCGTTATCACCATGAATTGAAAACGAATTGATGTCGTTATAGCTCTGTGTTTTGATCTCATAATCGTCTTGATTTACTTGAAACCGCATCGGTTTTTCTTGAACTGAAGACGATCATAAGATCGTATCGTTGATGAACTCAAGTCGTCTTGCTTAAGAACTAGAATCTCATCCTAATAATCAAAGAACTTGAATCTCATCCTGATAATCAAAGAACTTGAATCTCATCCTGATAATCAAAGAACCATAAGCTTGTTTTGTTGATAATTTTTGGTACGTTGAACCATGAACATGAAACCGAAAGTTTTGTTTTCATTTATTATACAACTTGAACCGATCACATCATCTTGTTTATTATACGAACTTACTCTGTTTCATCATCGCTTACTCTGTTTATCACCATCGCATGCTCTGTTTTGATTGAAAAAAACAGAGGCCTTGAAAACCTGCAAAACCGTGAGATGTTTTTTTCATCATCATAAAAACGTTTGTTGAATCATAAACTTGTTTCTTGTTGTTTGATGTCTAGATCATAAGATGCAATCATGTAAGAGGCTTTGAAAACCTCAAAATAAGTTGTCTGCAAATCGTCTTCCTCGCATGTTTGTCTTGATTAATAGAGTCGAAAACTAAGAAGCCTTGAAACTTCCCTCGTATGTCACTTAACTTGTTCACGTGATTATTTGTTCAATATATTGACTATGCTTGATTTTTTTTATTATTGCATCATTAGATTTATTATAATTTGATTGCAAAATGAAAAAATATATATATATATAAAGTATTTTTGAAATATATATATATATATATATATAATTATTGAATCCGTGAAACTCGTTGACCTCAAAGGCATGAACTCGATCTTACCTTGAACAGTGAACCTGCATTTGTCAAACTCATGCATACTAATATATCTATGTTTGTTACTTGATTTATGTACAAGTTTTCTAAAATAGTCTTGCGACTCAAGTAACCTATTTGCATAGCCTATTTTATTAGATAATGATTAAGTTATGTTGTATATATCTTAGAGATAAGTGTCAATATTGTGGGAATATTCTCTAAGATATGATAAGGTTGGTATGCCAACTAACTAATGTATATATACACGTTAGTGTTGTGAATAAGGCAGGACGTTCTAGTTATATTCACATATTTGCATAGCCTATTTGCATAGCCTATTTGCATGTTTGAACATTGTCATCGTATAGCCGCATAAGTACATCATTTTTGCACTTGCATGGCCGTGTGGCCTAAAGCCGTTTTAATATAAAAAAAAAACCATTCGATTGAATACGAAATCATACGTCACTTGATTCATTGTTTCATGTTAAGTTCTATTGTCATTGTTTCATGTTGACTAAGGTTTTGATTTGTATCATTAGTAAATGATAAATATAGAAATCATATATATAAAGTATATATAAAGCATTTTAAAAATTATATATATATATATATATATATATATATATATATAAGAAAATATATATACCCCTCTTCTACATCTGGAAGTCTGAGTTTCAATTTTCGGAAAATGACAGAATTATTCGAATTAAGAGAAAAAAAGACTTACAAAAGATTTGCAACATGGCGCAAGCAGTACCGTTAAGCATGGATTCGATAGGACGGCTCAGCTCAGGTGATGCAGCCAGGCTTTGAATCTTCATGCGGTAGATATAATTGTCGGCTATAGAATCGTCTGTAATATTTCTCTTATTTGTAATACCATAATTATTCAGAGTTAATAAAAATAGAAAAATAATTATTTGTATTAATAAAAATTTTTATGCATTTTCACCAATTTAATTATATATATTAAAATTACATTTTTAATTTATTTAATATATATTTATTATTTCATAATATGTAATAACATATAATACTAAAAATAATTCTCTATAATGTTCATCTTGCGCAATACGCATGTCTTTAATCTAGTCTGTTATTAAAACCGGACTATAAACCATAAATTAATCAATGATATGAATTTTGATTTTCAATCGGGCTAAACCAGTTTAGTTCATGATATGATTATTGTGAAAAAAATTACAGTATTTATATCGAATTAACTAATTTTCAATTATATTTATGAATAATTTAAAATTTTTAAATTTTTTTGTCAACTTTTGAGATTTAAAAATATATTTTGGTATGATTTCAGATATTTTTTACAATTTAATCCAAACTAAATTGAAAAAAAAACAAACGGAATCTAATATGATAATTAGTAAAATCCAGCTGAGACTTATGAACATAATATCGAAATCTAAAAATACATCTCAAGCAAACCAAAACCGACGAAGTCCCAAACGTTCAAGCCTATGATAATTTAAGATACCAACATTTATATTCGTCATTTTAGAATCGATAAATATTGTAGTGTTACAAAATGTTAAAACCATTTTATGAATAAATATTATAAAAAATTCATCCCACACATGCGCGCGGGTTATCTTCTAATCTAATATTGTACGTAATAGGTAGTATTTAATGACTGGTAACATTAAATACTAATAATATGTAATGTGAAAAAATGATAAAAGACAATGAGTGAGGTACTGTAGTAGGAAGAAGAAAAAATACGTTAAAATTTAATTGTAAGTTATACTTCACTTTTAATAATATAAATAAAAATAATGTTTCCTAGAGGTCAAAATATTTTTCCCTCTAATTTTTGAAAATTTGGCTTTGGCTTTCCGGGATGTGTGAAACCAAAAACACATCATAACTTTTCTGTTTGGCTTTTTGAAAAATCTGTCATACTTCAGTTTAAGAAATTAAACATTAACATGCATCAATGTTGAGTATGTAGAAACTTCCCCATGAGTTTTACCCTGAGGCCTGGTCACACAAAAAATCTTAACGTTGCTATCAAGGTGCCAAACGGTAAAAACACTAATTTGGTCCATTATTAGTCCATAATGCTTATATTTTCTATGGCCCTATTTTCTATAAATCAACCCCTCCTTTCGTTTTATATAAGTCTTCACGATTTACGTTAAACCAATGGAAACCATCTCTTAAAATTCACGTATATGTATATTTTACGTAAAAATACATCTATAGTAAAACATTTATAACTAATAATGTCGAAACTTTAAAATTTATTAATTTATAAAAATAATTAATTTAGATTTTTTATTTTAAAAAAAAAATATTTAGTGTATAGATATTTATTACTATTTTAATATATATTAATTTTTTTATATTATTTGATGTACATAATATATATTGCATATAATTTAAATATGGTTTTAGATATAAGATTGTTAAATCTCATTACAATATCTCAAGTGTTAAGAAAATATAAATATAATTATACTAGCTTTTGATGTCATAACTTTGCGTTGCACGTCAGATATCGTGCTAGTGGATGACATTTGGAAATGTACCAACGAGAAGATGAACCACTACAATCTTTCATGACAAGATTCTCAAGCACGGATGTAAGCGATGGATTTGGGATAACACTTCTAAAATCCGCTCCCAAGCTGGATTCTCCTATTTATCTGGAAATTATCCTCGATCATTCTAGCACACTCACAAGTGCACACCCCGTGCACAGGTCAGAATATAATTTGTAGAATCGAGATACAACGAAAAGTACAAGACACACAATAATTCAAATTTTTTTTTTCTTTTATTAGAAATTCTTTACACAATCTCTCACAGACTTGTTTGATCCGAATTACACGACTCGCCACGGATCGATTCCTAACACTCAAGTTGGTTGCCTCAACACCTGTTGATCAAGTCTCCAATTCACTCAGCTATGAAACCCTAAAACCTTTTTGTGTTTCTCTGAGAATTACGACGTTAAAAGTCCTAGCCTCCAAACCTAGGTAAAACCAAGATATATATTATATAATATTTTCTATTATTTAATATATTATTCTGCTATATTTTATCATCAGAAATATTTTAATTTTGTCAACCAAACATATGAAAATATTCCACCACATCACATCTTGACGTTTCCTCTTTATTTTCTGAAACGTGTGTCACACACCATTCTCTGTCTGTAACACAAGTATGCGAACCAAAACTCCATCACTTCATCAACCTGTCAAAGCTCCAAATTCTTGAGCTTACATTCTCTCCCTTTTTCACAGAGTTTTACAACTCGAGCTCACTATGATTTAAACGCACTATATATACATCATACATCCATCAAAGTATTAACTTAAACACCCCCCGAATCAATCATCATCTCCCCCTGCTTGAGTGAAAAACTTTGTGAAAAACTTCATGATACTTGTTAGACCATCAAAACCCTCAATACCTTTTAGTAGAAGGCCATCGAACTGGTTCTTCAGTTTCAGCATATTGATCTTCCATCCAAGTGTATGACACACCTTTTGTAAACTTAGGATATAGATCCTTCTTAGCTATCCATACATTCCCATACCTTCTTGGTTCCACATGACAAAGGTTCATCCTCCAAACTCTCTCAATCTGGCTACTTTGAGAATAACAGAAATATGACCATGATTCTCACAAAATAAAAAAACCATTCCTCCTAGTTATTGCAGAATTTTGAGGGTGTATTTTTGTCTGAGCCTTATGTTCATTTTTCACAGGTGCAGATGTGTGTGTTTTCTCAACTTTCGAGCTACTTTCAAGGTGAGATGTAGTACCTTTTTTAAACTTGATAACATTGACTGGACCAGCTTGATCTTTTGGAGAAACACCCTTGTAACCTAATCCCCAGTTCACCTTTGGAGATTGTCCAAGTCATAAAATATGATGTAAAGTTTCAGATCCTTTATTCAGCATCCTTAACTTTTTGTAAATTTCACTGAGTTCTCTTTGCAGCAGCTGACTTTTCTCGAGTTCCTCATTCAGTAGCTGTTTTGTCTGCTCATATCTAGTCTCCACACTCTTTAAATTGTAGGCCTGCTCAGAGATTGTCTTTTGTAGACTTTGTAGATCATACTCCTTCTCTTCTTTTGACACCACAATCTCTGATCATACTTGTTCTCTTCTTTTGACACCACAATCTCTGATTTATTGTTGTTTTCAGACTTTAGAATGTTTGCTTGTGCTCTCAGCAATGCTTTATCTTTGATCAGCTGCATATTTTCTTCACTGAGTTTAGCAAATTGACTAAATAGAACTTGATACTCAGCAAAAAGATCTGTATTAGATCACTGTCTGTATCACTGTGTGATGCATCAGAATTGGTGTGTAACACACATGATGTACGAATTTTACCTTTAGCGATGTCTTTGTCAGACCCTATAACTCCATTCAAAGCCACAAAATTGCGAGCATCTTCTTTTCTTTCAGGATTTTTATCACTGCAACTTCTCTTCATCTTCACCTTCTTTGTGTTCACACAATCTGATTTTATGTGCTCATAACCATTACATCCATTACACTTGATTTCTTTTTCTCTAGACAATCTGCTGTTGGACATCTTATACAACATATCCATGGTTTCTTCAAGTTTCTGAATCATTAGGTGGATAGATTCTTCAAGTTTTTGAGCTTTTGGGTGTCTTCATCAACTAAAACACTTGAATTCTGAACTAGCTTTTGACAACTTAGATTCTAATTCCATCTCCTCGGCCTTTAAAATCCTTACTACCTCAGCGAATTTCAGTTCATCAGTGTTCCTCGTCAAAGTTATTGCTGCCTTATGTGCTGCAAACTTAGTAGGTAAACATCGCAAAAGTTTCTTCACTAATTTTGGTTATTCATATTGTTTACCTAAAACTTGCGCTTCATTGGCACTGAAGTCTCCTATCTTCTCATCATCAGTCATCCTTATATTTTCAAACTGTGATGCAAGTAAGTTCAGTTTTATCCTCCTAACACTCGCAGTGCCCTCAAAGGATGTTTGTAGTATATCCCAAGCCTCTTTGGCTGATTCACATCCTTGTATAGGTTCAAATTGCTTACCATCTACAGAACTGAAGATTGTATCCAATGCTTTTGCATTAAACTTTAAAAGTTTTTTCTCTATTGCAGTCCACTTTATTTTTGGTTTAAGTGTTTTCAGACCATCTTCCATCACAACACATGGTTCTTCCCATCCAGATTGAACAGCTGTCCAAATATCTTCATCAGTTCCACGTAAGTTTTCTCTCATTCTCACTTTCCAATATCCATAATTCTCATAATTCAATAGCAACATATTATTTGTCAAAATCGCCATATTCTCTTCTCAGGATCTCACCTTGGTTCGAAGAACCCTCCTTCGTTTAGGTGTCCTGCTCTGATATCAATTGTAGAATCGAGATACAGCGAAAAATACAAGGCACACAATAATTTTCAAAAAACTTTTATTTCTTTTATTAGAAATCCTTTACACAATCTTTCACAGACTTGTTTGATCCGAATTACACGACTCGCCACAGATCGATTCCTAACACTTAAGTTGGTTGCCTCAACACCTGTTGATCAAGTCTCTAATTCACTCAGCTATGAAATCCCAAAACTCTTTTGTGTTTTTCTGAGAATTACAACGTTGAAAGCCCTAGCCTCCAAACCTAGGTAAAACCAAGATATATATTACATAATTTTTCTATTATTTAATATATTATTATGCTATATTTTAGTATCAGAAATTTTCTAATTTCGTCAACCAAGCATATGAAAATATTCTATATAATCATATCTTGATGTTTCCTTTTTATTCTCTGAAGCGTGTATTACATACCATTCTCTGTGTAACACAAGTATGCGAACCAAAACTTCATCATTGCATCAATCTATCCAAGCTCAAAGTGCTTGAGCTTACATAGTTAACGTTATCATGGGAGAAAAGTTTGCTAAGTAACGATGTGATCAAAGCAATACAAATTGAAGATACCGACATCATTCGAAGGACAAGAAGTTGCGATTCACAAAAAAAGACTTCGAGGGATTAGACTTACCACATAGTGATGCGGTCGTCCTGAGCTGACGTTAGCTAACTTCCAAAAAAATCTATTTCTCTTGTTTTGTTTCTGAAGTATGATCTTCCTAATTCCAAAGCCTATATTGTCTCGTATTATAAGCTTCAAGAAGGTATACCAATAATTATTGACCAAGCTATACCATTCTGTCTTTAATTAAGTAATAAATAGATCTTTTCTGTACTTACGAACATAATAATTTTACAGATATTTTAAAATAAATACATTATCAGTTGAAATAAAATAAAAATAAATTAATGTTCATACATTCAAATTCTTTAACTTAAAAATAAGATAAACTTAAAAAAAAATAAACTTAAAAAATACTAAAAACACATTAATTTATCATGTAAGATAAACTTAAAAATACTAACGCGTTTGATATATTTAGTTATAAATTAAATATTAATTGTTTTACATATGACAAAGTTTTTTACATACAGTAAAATCTCTATAAATTAATGTTGGAATTATAAAATTTTATTAATTTATAGAGATATTAATTTAAAAAATTCCTTATTTAGATTTTTCATTTTAAGATATATTTATTCTAAGATAGGAAAAGTATTTTATTTAAGTGTTTAGACATTAATTTTTATTTTTTGAATTTGACATTAATTGTAATTTTATTATATTATTTGGTGTATATATTATATATTTCATAGAACTTAAATGAGGTTTTAGATATAAAATTACTAAACCTCATCAAAATATAATAAGTGTTAAGAAAATATATAGATAATTTTATTGTGAATATAAAAAACAATATAGTAAAAGGTTCTTATATATATAAAATATGTATATATATAAATTATTAATTTATAATTTGATAAGATCATATATTTACACAGAGTTTTCTAAAAAATATTATCTTATTATTGTATCAATTTGTGTCAAATTTTGATCCGACCCAAATCGGGACCTGAAAAATTTATTAATTTATATAGATTATTAATTTATCGAGTATTAATTTTATAGAATTTTACTGTATGACAAAGCTTGTCAATATAGAAAAATTATCTTTTATTGCGTAAAATAAATTTGAAAACGTTCATATATGCATTAATATTGTAAACAATATATATAGAGATTTATCTTTTATAATTAAAACTTTTGATTAAGTAAATTTGTAGAACGTGTAGAAAAGATTCAAAAAAAAAGATTTATAGATGTATAGTAAAAAGCACCTTAACATTACTACGAAAGTACCAAATGGTTCGAAGCCCTAATCAGATTCATGATAATACTCAATGTTTTGAAAACATGACCGCACATTAACTCGGTATTGTAGATGAGTCAATAGTTCAACCAGTCTCCAACTAGGTTTTAAATTTTAATTTAATTTATGTAGTGGTTTAAACTTGTGATTCACGTAATCTAACTCATCGTTCTGATTGATATGATTATGATGTATGTTTGTGTTTGTTGTTTGTGTTTGTTGTTTGTGTTGATTGCAGGAAAATAAAGACACAGAGAGATTAGAGTTCCCAAGGGCGTTAACTAGCCCAAGGTACATCTCATGGAGCTCAACGGATACAAGATGATACGGAGAAGCTTTATCACTCACCAAGCTCACACCACTCAACCTGAATCTCACGTCACTCACCGATGATCCTAGATACAGAGTCTAACCGGGAAAACTAGAGAAGAAAAGTGTTTCCCAAGTGTTTCTCTCACCCGTCTCTCCTAAGATCTCTATGACGTGAAGGTATGTATCATGTCTCTCTTATCCTTTCCGTTGCTCCTCTTTATACTCTGCTTCAGGTAGATTCGCTGACCACTTGACTATGCCAGCTCACGAATCTCCAACAACCTGCACATGGGTTAAATTCCTTCTCGTCTCCATAAGAGTGAATGTAGACGTTGGAACAAAACGCAGAGCATCACTTGGTGTCTTCAAACTCACTCCGTCTGGGCCTCCACAATAATTGTCTCGGCCCAATTCCAAATCTGAAGCCCAAGCTAAACCCGGAAATAGCAAACCACTTATGACTAATCTCCACCTCGGTTTCTATTTCCGACAGCCACCGTAAAGTATCTCCCCTTCCGACACACTCTTTGTCGGAAGAAAACCCTAGATCAAAAATTGATCTAGGTGAAGTAACTGAGAACTCTCAGTCGACTCCTACCTTCTTCGAACTTCTTCATTGGTACTACCTTTGTGAGAATATCAACAGGATTCTCAAGAGTACCAATCTTCGACACCACGATTGAACCGTCTGCAACAACATCTCGAATGAAGTGAAGACGAACATCAATATGCTTTGTCCGCTCGTGAAACACGCTGTTGCGAGCAAGACACAAAGCACTTTTCAAATCACAGAAGATTTCAGCTTTCTTCTGTTCAAAACCAAACTCCGAGGTAATTCCCTTCAGCCACAATGCTTCTTTAGTTGCCTCAACTAATGCCATATACTCGGTTTCTGTTGCAGAGAGAGCAACAATATGCTGAAGACCAGAACGCCAACTTACAGTATTACCTCCCACCTGAAAGACGTATCATGTGATTGATCTCCGCTTATCAAGGTCAGAAGCGTAATCACTATCACAATAGCCTTTAACTTCAAAAACATTTCCTTTTTTGAAAGTTAAGCAATAATCAGTAGATCCCCTTATGTAACGCATTAACCATTTAACTGCATCCCAATGTGATTGGCTAGGTGCACTCATGAATCGACTGACGAGACCAACGGCATAAGCAAGATCAGGACGCGTACCGATCATGGAATACATCATAGAACCCACAGCGCTAGAATAAGGTACGCTCTCCATGTAACTCTGTGCTTCAGAACGAAACTCCAGTTTAGTACTTGCTAGTTTGAAATGAGAACCCATAGTAGTAGATACCGGTCTTGAGTCTTCCATCATAAAATTTCTGAGAACTTTGCATAGATAATTTCCTTGAGACAACGTTAGAATACCCTTCTCTCTATCCCTGCGAATATCCATACCCAAAATCCTCTTAGTTGACCCCAAATCTTTTATTTCAAACTCACTTGCCAACAACTCTTTGAGCTTCTTAACTACCTTCTTGTCCTTAGCTGCAACCAGCATATCGTCTACGTATAGAAGTAGATTAATCAAGCTTCTCTCACCATAGGACTTGAAATATGCACAAGAGTCGTATAAACTTCTCTCAAAACCCTGTGCCTTCATAAACTCATCAAATCATCGATTCCACTGTCTCGGAGATTGCTTTAAGCCATAAAGAGACTTACGTAGGAGGCAGACTTTATCACCTTTCTTATAACCCTCTGGTTGCTCCATTAGTATCCTCTCTTCTAGATTGCCATGAAGAAATGCAGTTTTTACATCTAACTGCTCCAGCTCCAAGTTTTGGTGAACAACCATAGATAGCAATAGCCGAATAGTTACATGCTTCACTACTGGAGAAAAAACTTCATTGTAGTCAATACCCTCTACCTGAGAATAACCCTTAGCAACAACTCTTCCTTTAAACCTTCTTCCTTCACCTCCAGGAACTCCCGGTTTTATTGTATAAATCCATTTGCAGCCAATGGTTCTTTCTCCTTCCGGCCTATCAATGAGATCCCAAGTATGATTCTTTTTCAATGATTCAATTTCTTCATCCGAAGCACCCTTCCATTCCTTTCCGTGCTTACTATGTATAGCTTCACCATATGTTAATGGCTCATCTTCCTCTTTAATCATTTCTGACATTACTAGAGCATAGGCAGCTACATCACCATCAACATACCTACTTGGGAGTTTAATAGCCTTTCGTTGTCTGTCCCTTGCCAAAACATAGTCTTTAATAGGAACGCCTTCCTTATCAGACTCATCATCAATGTCTTCCTCTGGATTGCTTCCTCGAGATGCTCCACCTTGAGAGGAAGACCCTTCTTGATCCTCAGCATCAGTTTCTGAGTCTGACGGTAATCTAAAAGAGACATGCTTCTTCAGCTTTTCTTCATTAGAGCAATCTTGTGTGTTTTCATTTATATCTTTGAACAACACATGCTCATGGAATGCCACATTTCTGCTGATAATAATCTTGTCTTCATCCAAACTCCAGATACGATATCCTTTAACTCCCTGAGGATAACCCATGAAAACACCCTTCTTAGCTCGTGGCTTTAGTTTCCCTTGATCAGCGTGATAGTAGACCAAACATCCAAACCTTCTCATGTGATCATAGTTTGGAGCTTTTCCGGTCCAAACTTCCTCAGGAACCTTCAAGTTAAGCGGAATAGAAGGTGTCCTGTTTATCATATACACCACTGTTGACGAAGCTTCAGTCCAAAAACTCTCACTAAGACCAATCTCACTGAGTAAGCTCCTTACCTTCTCTAGGATAGTTCGGTTTAACCTTTCAGCTACTCCATTCTGTTGGGGAGTGTATGGACACGTCTTGTGTCTTAGTATACCTCTTCCTTTACAGAAATCATCAAAGGTCTTGTTACAGTATTCAAGGCCATTATCTGCCCTCAAAGCTTTTAGACGCTTCCCACTTTGGTTTTCCACTAAAGCCAACCACTCAGCAAACTTAGAAAACGCCTCATCCTTCGCCTTCAAGAAGTATATCCAGACTTTCCGAGAATAGTCATCTACAAAGGATATGTAGTAATGACAATTAGATAGGCTTGGTGTGACATTAGGTGAACCCCACAGATCAGAGTGAACATACGCCAGTGGTTCCTCTGAATTGTGCTTTCCAGTCTTAAATGACAGCTTGTGAAACTTCCCCATGATGCAGTGTTCGCAGTCCTTCTTTTCATCAATATCTTCTTCCTTTAGAAAACCACTCTTGACAAGACACTGCATTCCTTTCATACTCATGTGCCCAAGTCGACTGTACCACAATGATGTATTATCCAGTTCTTTCACCGCTGCATTCAATTCATCAATCTTTACTGGAACACCATCCAAAAAATACAGAGTATCTTTATAATCACCAGCTAGAACCTCCTTTTCTCCTTTAAACACCTTAAGACGAAAATCCTTAGACTGAAACCAGCACCCGAGTGTTTCCAACTGACCAAGAGAAATTAGATTCCATCTTGCTGTCTTTGAGTATCTCACATCTGTTAGTATCACAGATGTCTCATTAGTGTTCATAATCTTGATTTTTCCAACAGCAGTAACTTCACAATAAGTGTCATTTCCCATCAAGATCTTTCCACCTTTGACTTCTTCTACATCAAATATCAGATCTTTTCTGAAAGTCATATGGTATGAACAACTGGAGTCAATAACCCAGCCTTCCCTGTTTGCCTGACTAGAAGCAGTCAGCATAACTGGCTCATCTGCAAGAGCTTTTCCAATACTTGCTTCAGCTTTTGCAAAACTGTGATTCTGTTGTCCTCGTTTAGGACATTCATGCTTAAAATGACCTTCGGAACCAAAAATCCAACAAGCTCTCTTCACTTTAGGTCTAGACTTGTTTTTGTGAACAGATTTACCCTTCGAACTTGATCCAGTCTTCTTTTCAGGTATTCCTCTGGACTGAAAGTAGAGTCCTTCAGTATTATTTTCAGATGTTCCTGAACCTCATTTAGCCTTCATATCCAACTCAGTAGAATAAGCAGCACTTGTTATTTCCTTGAGTGATATAGTATCTTGATCTCTCCCATATTTCATTGTATGAACTAACGGCTCAAATCGTCTAGGTAAGCTGTTTAGGAGTATCACCGCTTGGTCCTCTTCGCTTAGATCAACATCAAGACTCGCTAGATCAGATACAAGCTTTGTAAAGACGTCAAGATTCTTATCCAGGTTCTTATCTTCATCCATTTTATAGCTGAAGAACCTTTGTTTCAGATAGAACCTATTAAGCAGAGACTTGATCTGATATGTGGATTCAAGAGCTGTCCACATTTCGAGAGCCGTCTTAGACTTAATAACCTTCCTTAGAACCATATCACTAAGACTGAGGCTGATTAAGTTTCTAACCCTGCGATCCTTATCGAGACGCTTAGGATCAGCAGTAGTTTTAGTATCCTTAACACCTGAGCCCTCAGATGCAACACCCTTCCCTTTAAGATCCTCCTCTTCTGGACGCAAAACCGAATCCAAACCCAGTATCTCAAACTGAGCTAGGATCTTATGTTTCCACAACGCAAAGTCACCATCACCATCGAACTTCTCCACCTCAAACCTGCCTTTAGTAGGCTCCATGTTTAGGCGATAACAAGCTTGATCAGAACCTGAAAACCACCTCAGAAATAGAAACCCACAGCAGCAGAGACAACCAGCAGAGAAAACCAGAAAACCAGAATACCAGAAAATCCAGAAAACCACACGATAGTTAGATCTATTACTGGTGATCCTAGCCGAGATATAATCAGCAAGAGATTCCTTACTGATCAGATCTATTGAGAAAACCCGGATCACCTCAGATCTAACCTTACCAAAGCCGTAACCTGGCTTTGATACCACTTGTAGTGGTTTAAACTTGTGATTCACGTAATCTAATTCATCGTTCTGATTGATATGATTATGATGTATGTTTTTGTTTGTTGTTTGTGTTGATTGCAGGAAAATAAAGACACAGAGAGATTAGAGTTCCCAAGGGCGTTAACTAACCCAAGGTACGTCTCATGGAGCTCAACGGATACAAGATGATACGGAATAGCTTTATCACTCACCAAGCTCACACCACTCAACCTGAATCTCACGTCACTCACCAATGATCCTAGATACAGAGTCTAACCAAGAAAACTAGAGAAGAAAAGTGTTTCCCAAGTGTTTCTCTCACCCGTCTCTCCTAAGATCTCTATGACGTGAAGGTATGTATCATCTCTCTCTTATCCTTTCCGTTGCTCCTTGTGAGGGCTGAAACTCACCTCTTGATTTTTAGTA
>JABAYD010012286.1:0-10753 GCA_014822095.1 Diplotaxis tenuifolia
TCATAATATGGAGAAATAATAAACGTGGTAATAGACCGTAAGACCAACATTATCAGTTGGACTAATTTTGGGTCCTTAGATTATTTTTATTATTATTGTTTTGTTAAGGACAAAGTTAAAGACAATCTCAAAATTGTAAATTATTGGTAGAACTTTTTATTGTCTCTCTTTGGCCTTGTTCATTGCCTTCTCCATCTTTTCCTTGCTCATCATTTTTTCTGCTTGACATTTGCTCTCCTTAACCGGAGGAAGAAGATGGAGTTACAGGTCTTCCTTCGAATATACAAACAAGGAAGAAGTCTTTTATCCACCTTCGAAACGCGAAAAAGCTGTGGATGAAACAACAGCTCCTCTGGATTGGAATCGAAATCAACAAGAGATATGTGGCGTCGAGAGAGATGCAGCCTCCAGAGAGATGCGGCGCCGGGAGAGAGACGACGATGAGAGAGAACCACCGTCGAGAGAACCGCTTGAATCGCCTTCGAGAGAGAACCAATCACCGGCCATCCGCAAACCAACACGTGGCTCATAAAGACATACCAAAAACTTCTTAATTAACGACGTCCTTATTCTTATTGGCTATTTTACATTTAATTTTCAGTGTTTAATTGTTAAGATATTCCTTCAAGGACACCGATAATCTTACCCTTAGGATAAACTTTAATTCACATAGACACTGGGTTACTATTTCCCAAATTTACAATATTAGCCATCGGTTTTTATATACTAATCTTTTTGATATGAAAATGTCATGATTTTCGTTAAAGTAAGCTTTGGTTTTTATTGAAAAAAGGGAAAGTTGCCTCAACCATGATCTGTTTTATATAATATATTTGTGTTCTATCATTGAAGATCTCTCTTTTTAATTTGCTAACAAGATCTATCTTTCCATTGTTGTATATGAATCAGAATATAATATTCCTCAGCAATCATATCGTTCAACAATTAAAATGAAAGACATTCTTGATCACAAAGTTGTGGACCACGATACCAAAAACCACGACTATAAGTTTACTCAAGAATTTTTTTTTTTTTTTTTTTGATAATCCAGGGTTCCCCGCTTAGCGGGTCATTCCCTGGGCCCGGTCAGGCAGCGGTCCACACTGACGTCGAACCCGGAAGCATGACAATTGGCCCCCAAGGCTCTAACCAGTAGAGCTACCTCATCCCGTCTTACTCAAGAATATTTGACATAAGATAGTTAGATGCCGACAAATTCATAATGATCACTTTCGATTTATCTTAAAAGAAATTAATAAGTGAAGAAGTAATTATTTCTTAGAAAGGAGTCAATGGCAAACAAAAGCAACATATACAGAAGCAATATCTTTTTGATTTAGTGTCTGAACTCTGAAGATTATATATATATATATAACGAGGTGTTAACTGGTGAGGAAAGGGAGATGCTGCAATCAATTCATAATATTGCAGGCACTCGATTTTTTTTAATATAAAAATCGAATTGTAAGCAGAGTACGTAGAGAGTGATGGAGTCATGAACAGTGTCTAGTAACTGTAAAGGCTGTAAGAGAAGAATAGAGGAGAGAGTTCTTAATAAGGGAAACATGATGAACAGAAGAATCTCAGCCATGCTCACTCAGTCTTTTATATTAAGCCCGACAAATAAAACAAATATATTATTACAAATTATTAAATAAAAGAAATAATGATTCTTAAATGTATTTTTGTAATTCTTAAGAAGCCAATGAAATATATATTAAAGAGGCAAAATATTAATGAGAGTCTGAATCTCAGAGTGGTCAGACCTGATGACTTGCATTTCACGTAGGTAGACGTTCGATCTATGCAATGTACATGTACAGACACAGTGTTTTGTAAAATATCAACCATTATTGCTCCCTCACAGTTATTTTCTTTATTTTAGATTGTTTTCTAGTACATGAAGAACTATTTAAGTATATGAAGTAAAACAGTTTCCTTAATTTTCCTTTGTAAATAAGAACCAATTCATAAAACATATAAGAAAAGCTCCAACTGGTAAACCAACTGGATTTGTAAGAAGAAGAAAAAACACATAAGAAAACTCGACAATCTCTTGAGATAGAGAAAATGCTGGTATTTGGTTTGAATAGTCGAAGTTCGACTGTGTCATCTTGTGAATTTGAAATGTTTAATTGATTGTTCGTACCGATTTTTGTTCAATTTCACGGCTGTATTTTGTATGCAATGCTCTTTTGGATTTTTGGAATAAATTTTCAATATAATTTTTTTTGATAGTGGATAATGTATTCGTAAACTAAGAGAGGAAGGAAAAGTAGACATCACTCGGTCTGTAAAATAATAACATGTATAACTAATAATTTTATGTAGGATTTATATTTATAATCTTTTTTGATTAAAATTTATATTTATATTTTTAATCTATAATTCTTATACGCCTGAAACATCTCGTTATGCATACCGCAATCATCTTATACATAGGGATGGGCACAAATACTCGTTACTCGCCTTATATTCGTTACTTGACCCGTACCGCCTCGTTTTTTCAAGTACTCATCGTTTTCAAATTAAGTATCAAGTCGCTTAGTTTTACTATTTGCAAGTACAAGTCAAGTAACAAGTATCGCAAAGAAATTAGCGACACGCCTTGTTATTACTTGTTACTTGTTTTGCAAATGAAAGAAACAATAATTAGACCATAGAAACAAAAGTCTTTAAAATATATTTATTTGCTGTAAGAAATAAAAAGTATTTTATATCAAAAAATTTATGTATTTATTCCTTCTTCTTTATAATAGGTACAAATATTTATTTGAAGTAACTTTTGTGTATTTTATAAGTTGAATAAACAAAATAAACTTTCATAATCTTTTCATATACAATATTATCGAATAAATAGTTATTAGAAACTTGAATAAAATATCCAAATAATTCATAAATATTTGCAAGTAGTAAGTAATTGAACGAGACAAGTAACTTGCAAGTAAAATATTTTTAGACAAGTAGTCGAAATAACAAGTAACCGTTTTCGACAAGGCAAGTACAAGTCCGAAATTCATTTCTCGTTCAAGACAAGTCAAGTATCAAGGATTCAAAAAAACGCAAATACTCGCCTTGCGTCCACCCTGCTTATACGAAGCAATGAGAGCATAAATTTTGGAAGAAAAAAGAAAGAGAGTTGTATTGGCTTATATTCGATGTTTGATAAGAGGGGTAGATGGATGGATGTCGATAAGAATGTGGGGTCACACCCACCAGCCGGGTTTTGATTATTAGGCATTTTCTTAATCTCATTTTTGCCCTTCCTTTTTATAACTCTTGTAGAAAAACAAGAAGGAATCGGAAGGAAATGAAAAGAGGTTGTAGTGCGAAGGCCCATGTTGATGGAAGGTTTGAAACGACGGATGCATGCATTTGGGAACCTGAAAGTATATATTGTATACACAAACTGGTATTCCAAGCTAAATGATATACTCAGTTATGAGTACATGTATAATTTCGGGGATTTTATTAAAATGTTATTCCAACTTATTTAGTTCGATAAATAAAATTATCAATGTTATTTAGTATGATTTTATTTTATTACAAGTATTTTCTAAATGGTAAAATTTGGAAGGGGAATCCAGATGGTTTATATAGAGAGATAAAAGTTCAATGAAAGGATTTTTACAATTGAGTTTGTTTTTTGCTTTTTTTTTTACAGCTGAACAATCTAGATGATTTCGATTTTGTTTTTGTTTTTGTTCAAGGTAATCCATTTTGATATGCTAGTTCACAGTTTCAATGATGTCATTTTTTGTCGACGCACATCTTTTTTTCTTTCTAGAGTACCCACAAACTGTGTATTCAGTATTCTTAAATCCTATAAGTGGTTTTTTTTTCTTTTAAATAAGTTTATAATGTATATATGACAAAAGATTAAACAGGGTTTGCCATTAACATCGAATTCAAGAGTTAGATGGACAAGCTCTACATCACAAGAAACCTGATTCAATAAGAAAGGGGCTTTGGCCGATTCAAATGAAAAGTAATAATATAAGAGTTGTCCAAAATACAAAAGAAAGATATCTTTTAAATTTTTTAATTTAATAGTATGTATCATTTTTGTGAAAAGCATTCCCCTCTTTCTCATTGCCTTTTTGAAATATTTTCCTTTTATAGATCTTGTGAAGATTTGTCCATAGAATATACACTATATACAATCTTCTTATAAAAGCGTCACTCTTTGTAACTATTTTTAATAAAACTTTCACATAGGACAAAATGTTTTGATAACCACGTGTCATTATGAAAATACTTCTTAAATTTACTAAAAAACATATTGGTCCATATAAACATATAATATATTTTTTATTCAACTAAGCATAAAACTATTATTAATTCTCTTCATTATTTCCTTAAATAAAATTTACATAATTATCTAATATAATTATAATATATATATATGAGAATTAATGATTTAAATAAAATATATTTGATAAAAATTGTATAGCCTATACTCTTTTTGTTAAATTAATATTGTAAAAATAAGTTAAATAATAACATTAACTATATTTAAAAACACAGTTTTTATTTATGTTATATTTGAAATATTTAAAAATGACTAAAAATTAATAAAACATTTAAAAATTCCACATAATAATATTTTTTGAGTAATAATTTAATTTTTTTGTTATAGTACGATAAAACAATTATATAACTAATGAGTAAGAAATATCATTTAATAGATATTCAAAATAGATGTTATTTAATTTTAAAAATTACATTGAACAAGTATTGAGAACTTAATATTTTAACACAAAATTTTAAAACTATGATGAACTACTGTAAATATTAAATATCTTATATTAAAAATGATGTTATCAATTGTCATAAAAATATATTAATTATCATAAAACCATGTAAAAGGTGAAGCTTCATTTATTAGATAGTTAAATTAAAAGTAATATATATATATATATATATATATATATTAATGTCATTTATTAATTATATTTACTTATATAATGTGATTGTAAATAAACAAATATGATTATGTTATTTACGTACTCGCGCTAAATTAATTATATATATATTAATTATAGATTTTTCGAATTTTCAATATATATATATTTATTATTTAATAAAAAATAAAAAAATAAAAAATAAAAAATAATATATAAAATAATATATATATATATATATAATTCTCATTCCGCGCGCAAATGTACAGATATTAATCTAGTTATTCATTACTTAAAGATTATGATAAAAAAAAAAGATTTCGATTGATGTCTGAACTTTAACATTTTGTTGTCACCAGTTTTATAGCGGCATTCCATAAACGACAAAGAGATGATTTAAGGAAACTGCAAAAAATAATATTCTATATACATATAATGGAAGATGTGTAAAAACTGATCGAATTTTATGAGGAAACAAAACCTACTTTTTTTGAGCAAACATAGATTACTTAAAACAACATGAGTCAGGTTACAAGAATAGCAGAGGAAGACAATGAAAACAAAGCCTTTTTAGCCAAAAGGTCTACTCGAACATTAGCAAGTCGATGAATGTAATTAAAAGAGATAGAGATTAAGGATTTTGCTAACAGAGCAATGCCATGTAGTAAACCCTTCAGAGTCACATCCTACCCTTGAGACTTCAAAAGCAAAATGAGAACCTTGCAGTCAGAGAACAGATTGATACAACTGACATGAGAAGAAGTTGCAGCCACAAGTGCAACTTTAATCACCAATGCTTCGGCCACAAGAGCCGAATGCACAAAACGCCGGTGAGGAAGAGTCTTCAATAGTAGAGTTTTCAAGTTCGCATAGTTGCCAACCCATACCACAGTTTTCGGTAGAGGAGTCCCAAGCTGCATCAGAAAATACATACCAAATATAGGAGTTAGAAACCGGTAGACAAAGAGGCCAGACCACACACTATGGTAAGGGGATATTTTTGGCACACGTCTAAGCTGCTCCCCAAGCTCTTGCATCGTGTATAGCTTTGAGGATTGAATCCTTTTATGAGAATAACCTATTTTCAAAAAACATCTTGTTCCTATTCGTCCATAGCATCCAAAGAATCCAAGGATAAAAGAAGGGTACTTCCTAGGCCTGTAGGAGGGAGTGAGATCATCCTCCTACAGTGATGGAGGAGTTGAGCGATCGTGGTAATGTTATTACCAGACGGAATGAACAAATTTGGAGCTAACTCCCAAACTCTATGCAACATATAATCCGATGATAGGGATTGTGAATCAAAGTAGAAAACGATGAAACACTTCTTATTATCCAATAGTATACTCTGAAGAAACAACTCAAAAGCTTAACAAGATGAAGTATCCATGGTGATTTTCTTAGAAAATCTAGAAAATATAGAGAAAGGATAAGAAGAAGAGTAACAAACTTTCTTGACAATATAACTTTTTATGATTCTAACTTTTTGATCTTCCACGCTATATATCACACTTTTTATGACGTGTGTGCATTTCTGATGTGGCCTTATTGACATCATCTTATTTCCTATAACACTCTAGAAGCAAAAGGACAATGCAGCAGCACATGGATCTCTGTTTCGACAGCACCACATCGTTTGCACCGTATGTTCGCTGCTAAACCTCTACTTTCTAGAACTGACCCAATTGTTAGCAAACCAACATCTAGGAGCTTGTTTTAATCTGTATAAAGATTTTCTTAGATGACATACCTTTGTTTTATCATTTGTCCGAAATCCTGGAGGAAATTGCATATAGACGTCTTCATCGAGATCACCGTGGAGAAAGGCGTTATTGATGAACTTCCCAATCCAAAGAGGCTACTTGTTGTAGGAAGGTACGGACTGTTACCATTTTTGAAACAGGTGAAAATGTCTCATTATAGTCAAGATCTTCAGTTTGATGATTTCCAAGAACCAACAAACGAGCTTTAAACCTTTCAATTGTACCATCAGCTTTAATTTGATACGAAAAACCCATTTACAACCTAACGCTTTCTTTCCAGGTGGAAGAGCTTCAACTGTCCAAGTACCTTAATCTTCAAGAGAATCTATTTCATCTGTTACTGCAAATCGCCAATTCTCATCTAAAATAGCTTCGACAAAAGATTTCGGTTCAACGGCGGAGGTAATAGCTGCCAAAAATGCTTGGAATGTAGTAGAGAACTGAGCACTTGAGAGATAATTTTCCAGAGGGTATCGTGTGTCAGATGGACAAGGTTGATGAAGAAGTGTAGATATAATCAGCTAGTTTGACCGGATCCTTTTCTGCCTATATCCACGACCAAGAGGCTCAGGTGCGACGATTGTTTCTACTGGCACTGCAGTAGGTGATGTTGCAGGAGACAGAGAATCCACAGGTTCAGGAGCAGTGATAAAACTTGGTGATGTCTCCACCGAGTCTTCTTCATTCACAGAAGAAAGAACTTCATTTGTTTCGACATGATTTATAGAAGGATCAACCTCATGTGGAGATGAAGAAGCATGCAACTCTGATGACGAAAACAGAGGTTCTTCTAAACATATATCAACTGAGTCAGACATTACATACTCTGGTTCAGTTGTCTCAAACGGCATCAAGTTAGATATCGTCGCAGACGAGAATGTAAACTCGTTCTCACTAAATTTGACATCACGTGAGATAGAGATTTTTCCAGTCTGAAGATCATACCCACGCCAACCCATCTTGGCAAAAGGATAGCCTAGAAAAACAGATTTGTTATTGCGAGTTTGGAATTTGTCACCTCCATGCTTCTGATTATGAACGAAACATACACATCCAAAGACTTGAATATGATCAAGAGGTGGTGGTCTGCTGTAGATTACTTCAAATGGTGTTTTACCTTGGAGAATAGCTGTTGGTGTCCGGTTTATAAGATAATCCACAGTAAGTGCACAGTAGCTCCAAAACTCTATGGGCAGATTCGCCTGAAATCTTAGAGCTCTAGCAACATTAAGAATATGTCTATGTTTCCATTCAACACGACCGTTTTGCGGTGGCATACCAACACAACTTGTTTCATGGATAATTCCACGTGTGGCAAAGAACTCTGTTAGGCATATAAACTCAGACTCGTTGTCACTACGAATAGTTTTCACTGTGCTCGAAAATTGTCTTTCAACTAGAGCAATGAAGTTTTTAAGATGTGTAGGTGCATCCTGTTTTGATGGTAGAAGATATATCCAGACAGCTCGTGAGTAGTCGTCTAGTATAGTGAGAAAATATCTTGAACCACAGATAGAAGTTGTCCGATAAGGACCCCATAGATCACAATGAACCAATTCAAATGCAGAACTTGTCTTATTGTTTCTTAAAGGAAATGAATCTCTGGATTGTTTCGAATGAATACAAATCTCACACTTCTTAGAATCAAAATCAGAATTAAATTAAATCAGAAAACTGCAACTTCTTTAAAGTTTTAGAAGAAGGATGGCCTAAACGAATATGCCAGACATCGACTGATTCCGAGCTCCGCATAGCTGCTGCCATCTCCATTCCTCTAAAAAAATAAAGTCCGTTCTCCTGCTCACCCACGCCAATCAGCGTCTTCGTAATGCAATCCTGAATACAAAGCCTATCAGTAACTAACACATCCACTGTTTCGAGTCAATTGCGAAACATATATAAGATGACACTGAAGTCCATCCACAAAGAAAACATCTTGCAGTGTTAAACAAGGACCCAAACGAACTCTGCCTTGTCTATTTGATGTAGTAAAATGACCATTCGGAAGCCTAATCAAAACCGGAGCCATAGTGCAAACAGCAGTCAAAAACTCAATTGATCCAGTCATGTGGTTTGTAGCCCCTGAATCAATAATCCAAGATTCAATAAAATACTTACCAGAACGATGCTCAGTAGAGGTTGATTTCCTTTCTTCAAGCATATGAACCAGTGTCTTCCACTGTGCGTCGCTGAAACCACTGATGCCAACTCTATCCACAGCAGTTAAAGATGAAGAAGCACCATGAGCAGTCATGTGGTTTGCTTGCATTGTACCACGTCCTGTGTTATTACCTCTTTGCCCTTTTCTATTTGCAGAGGTGACATGATTTTGAGAGCTACGACCAAAACCTGACACTTGATTTCCACGAGAAAAAATTGACTTGTTCTTATGTTTATCTTCATACCACTCTGGGTATCCTATCAAACAAAAGCAATTCTCTGCAGTATGTCCGGTTCGGCCACAATTTGAGCAGGCTCTGTTTTCAGAAAAAAATCGATTCTCTGAAATTTTTCCTTCATTAATCTTCCGAGAGTGAGATCCATTCTGAGTTGCTTGAACTGCAAAGCTCACACTGTCTACATGTTCATCATTCATGCGACCCAAGCTCTTTGATTCTTCATCTTGGGTCAGAGCATTATATGCTTCTTCAAGTGCGGGCAAGGGGAACTCGAGACAAGAGAGCTGATTTTACGGCCCCATACAATGTTTCGTCAAGTCCCATGAGAAACTAATGCAGTTTATCTTCCTCACCTTTCCTCACTTCTTCCATGGTCTTGGCTCTTTGATAATCAGCCAACCTTCTCCATAATTGAGTCAATCGTTCGTAGTATGGCTCGATAGCAAGTCTCTTTTGACGATAATTCGCCAAGTCCATCTTAAGACGTTGTACACGCTGTCCATTCTTAACACCAAATCGCTTTTGAATATGTGTCCAAAGCTCATGTGAATCATCGATATGAGACATAGAAGTTGAGATAGTCCCATCGATTGTTAACTTCATCCAGGAGACAACAAGTGCATTATTAGCAGTCCAATCTTCAAAATCTGCTGAATCTTCTGTGGGTTGTGGTAGAGAACCATCAGCAAATCCAAATTTCTTTCTAGCTTTCAGCGCCAAACGCAGGTTAGTGGCCCATTCATCATAATTTGGTCCACGTAACGATGGCTTGGAAATAAGTGTGCCTGGATTGTCATTTGCAGTCAGATCGTATGATGAGATTGTCCGGCGAGTTTCAACACGACCTTGTGCCATTAATGAAGTGATAGCAGATTTTGTTCCAGTCATGTTTCAAGAGAAGATCGACAAAGTCTAGGTAAGAAACATAGAAACCGAGATCTCGCAGCGGAACTTGAGATCCCAAACCGAGGAGCTAAACCTGTTGTAAAAGTTAGGTTTATAGCTCTGATACCAAGTCAAGAACTCTCGGTAGTTGTAAAAGAGATTTCTTATTTTGCTTTGTTAGAGCACACTCGATGTTGGGTATTTAGAAATAGTGTTTTTTAATTTTTTAATTATTATTATTATTTTCTTTTTTAAATTAAAAAGAAAAAAAATACTAACGAATCGTGAACTGCTACGTATAAGGATTTTACTAAAAAAAATCTTATATATTTTTTGGATAGAATCATTAATTTTTGCTTGGTGAGATCCACTATTTATTTAATTATCTACTCTATTAAAATAGAGTCCTTCTTTTATCTACTGATACAAGTTGTCATTTAAATTTGGACTCTTTTTAGATTGTTACAAATAATATACAATATATAGTTGATTGAACAATATTACTTAAATTAAACCAGTACGGTTAATATGCATATCTAGATATTATCAAAATATGAACTATGGAAATTTACTAAAAATTTCATATCTTAACAGTTTCTTAACAAATATGGAAATCTACTAATTATATGAAACCAATAGATTTTGGAAATTGTAATATACCATTTGTTTTATTTTTATTAAATAATTTAATGATTATTTTTTAAAAAAATTAAATTTAACGCAAAACCAAAAACCAAATTTAAAAACTAAAAACCAAAACCAATAGCTGAAAACGCGGGGTATCTTTTTGTTTTTGTTTATT
>JABAYD010012287.1:0-14785 GCA_014822095.1 Diplotaxis tenuifolia
CGATGATTTCAGGTTTCAGTCAAGTTATTAAACAGAGCCCAGGTCCTAGCTCTGACATCCCTTCAAGGGTCCAACCCCTCTCAAGGAACCTGCTCGACCATCAAAGCATCATTCCGTTTCAAAAGCGCCACGAAGTCCTTGTGAGTCCTTGTGACCTGATCTAAGTTCTTCGACTGACGACGTACTAATGGGTCCTTACCCTAAACTCTAACGTCCTACTCTCCTCCCAAAGACCTACGACCATCTCTCATGGCCACGAATGGCTCCAATGAGAAGACGACTTTGAGGAGTTGTGAAGGCGCGAATTCAAGAGATAGAAGCATCACAATAAAGGCGAAAAAGCAATAAGTATTATTGGCTATCAAAAGTCCTTATTCGGCAACAAAAGCGTCAAAATCCGAAAAAACAACAATATAAAGAAAGAAAAGCATAAAAAAGTGCAAGCTGATCAAGACTTCGGCTCCGGACGAGGCGACATAGATGGAAAAGCGCCGAATCCGCCTCCTCCAACCACTGAGCCCCAGCTAGGTCCTCCGACGGGTCCCCAATGGCTAACGCCCCTTCCTATCCACTCCATCATGATTTCCGGACGAATCTGCTCTCGAATCCGCTGAACGATCAAAGCGTGATGCGCTACTACTTCCCGAAGCTGCTTGCGAAGAAAGAGAACCTCTTCATAGGGAGGAACGCGCCGATGTAGACCGAATGCCCTACCACCCCCGACACTCCTCAAAGTCAAAGGAGTTGCAATCAAAGGAACAGAAGGAGAAGGGACATAAGGCCTCCCCCTCTGAAGTCTGGTCCCACAGTATTCTTCGTACTGATGATATCGAAGCCCCGGGAACGCCACCTGAGACCGATTCAACAAAGGGTTAGAACTATTATCACATCCGCCAAAATAAAAGTTCATCTTACCCAAAATACGGCTATGACGTAAGGATGCTTGACTCGTTAAGAACGGAGCCCAACAAAACCTCCTAGGGATGCCTTTCGCTAACCTCGCCAGAGTTTCACCAGCCTGGAAGACCGGCCGAACCACCTCTGCGAAAACCCAATATGAGGTAAAGTAAAGGATAAGATTTATCCTGATGAAAAAAGAGAGGGGAAACGTACCAACAGTCCTCCAAAAAAGAGGATAGCGTGGAGCGTCGTCAATCTTCATGAACATGTATTTCTTGTCCCAAGAGTCATTTGTGGGAAAGCTTCCCCGGACACCCCTAGGAGGCTCATCTACCAAAGGTTCACCATCCCGAGACCATATTTGGTAAAAACCCTTCTTGTTCGGCAGGGGAACAAAGGAATAGGAATACAAAATTTCAGGCAGACCAAAGGGAATGCTATGGAATTCACCTAACACCTGAATGGCCATCAAGATACGCCACGTCGCAGGCGTAAGCTTTGAAGGAGAGAATCCGAAGGACGATGCCACTTCGACAACCAAAAAGGGAATATCACCTCTGAAACCTGCTTCTAAATAAGCCTCAAAAATAGCTATTTCGCCCTTCCCTCCGTCGGTAGCTCGCTCGAATTCACCCGCGCACCTTAACTCCATTGTGTCAGGAAGCGAGTACCTGCGGCGAATCTCTATCAGATCCCTTATCCCGACATCCGATCTAGGACCATCTTCGTCTTCATCAAAAGGACGGAAGTGACGTTGACGCAAGGGGGCCATCGGAGCATCTTTACTACTCGCCCTTGAGGCCGTTCTCGGGGTCAGGATGGGGGAGGCGAAGGGGTCGCAAAACAGACGTCGGGGTCTAACATGTCCACCAACACCAGAAGTTGGGGATGACCCTAAAGAAGCCTGATCGTTCGACATTCGTCTTGGAAAGGACTGTAAGTCTGGCTTGGGTTTGTACCATCCAAGGACATCGAAGTGTCCGTATATATACCAGAAGAGTTTTTCTATTTAATTCACGAAAACAGAAAAAGATGCTAGCCGAGAAAGGGAAGGAGAGGAAATTTGGAAAACCTTCCATAATCCTTTGTTCGGAAGATTTCCAAAAAACCTTCCAAGAAGATATCGCCGCTCTAAAACCCTCCGCGGCTAGGGTTTCACCTTCACTTCCCTCTCCGCGAAAAGCCCACTCCAAATGCGCAACCCTACGCAAAGGCCCGCATACCTAGCACCTTCGAAAGGAGGTCGTCCCTTCTAGGCCATCATTCAAGAAAGACTCATGGTGAGGAACCTAGACCTCCATGAAGAGCCGCGAAAATTCCAAGCCAAGAGTCTTCTGTGATCATCACTTGAACCTTCAGCTAGGTTCCGGCCTATCTCCAGCTCAAGAAAAGACTACCAAGGACCAGAAACACATGTTATCCTTTGATTCCCACGAGGAAATCAAGGAATAAGGGGAAAACTGTTGGGGAAAAATATCCCGGTGTAATTTTCCTCCAGCTTCCAGATAGGCCCTTGACCGCCGGGTCCTTCTCCAGGAAGAAACTAGGGACCGACCCTAGCTACAAGTCCGACCCCTTACAAGGACCGAACCCTTGACACAAAATGGAAGTTTTCTACTTATGGGAAACTTTTATTTCTACGAATATGGGAGGGTTCGCCCTAATCTACACCGACATCTACACCTATAAAAGGGGAGCCCAAACCCTAGAACAAAAGATTGACTTTCAGAGGCTAAGAGATTAGGGTTTAGGCGATAGAACTAGGGTTTATACACCCATCTAGCCTCGATTTCATATCTCTCTATCTAAGTTTACCTGTGTTCCGTAGTACTAAAACGACCTCACACAAAAATACCATAACACTTGGTTCCAGCGGTGGTCTAGCTTTATTTTTTAGGGATGAATTTCAAGTTAATGTTTTATTTTCAAATAACAGAGTAATTGACATTGAAACAGTCATTGATGGAATAAAAGTCTACATGACGTTTGTTTATGGAAACCCTGTTTTAGAACGTAAAGATCAAGTTTGGGAATGTCTTACACGTTTCTCGACAACACGAAATGGACCATGGTTCATGATAGGTGACTTCAATGAGATCACTTGCCACAAAGAAAAGGAAGGGGGAAGAGATCGCACTGATAGATCCTTCTTACCCTTCCGACAAATGGTTAGTGATTGTGGAATGTTAGTTCTCGTATCCAGGGAACATGCTCTCATGGGCAGGAAAAAGAGCTGGATGAGTTACTGTTAGATGCCGACTGGACAGAGCTGTAGGAAATGAGGATTGGCATGATAAGTTTCCTCACACCAAGACACGGTATATGACAATGTGGGGTTTGGATCATCGTCCAATTCTTGCAGACATCCTCAGGAAATTACCACGAAAATAAAAAAACTTCAAATTTGACAAGAGATGGTTGGATAACGAGGAGCATCACCAAGTTATACTTGAGGGGTGGAAATCACCTGACCTCCCACCTGGTGCAAGTATTATGGAACACATTGCGAGCTGTCGGAAAGCACTAAGTGAATGGAAAAGACAGCATAACTTGAACTCAGAGAAGACTATAGAAGAACTCAAGGAGAAAGTTGATCATCTTTCGTCTAATGACGATGCTACGACTGAGGAGATTGCTGCAGCTCTAAAGGAATTATCTGATGCCCTTAAGGCAGAGGAAGCATTTTGGAAACAGAATGTAAAGTCTTCTGGCTACGCGATGGAGATAGGAACACAAATTTTTTTCATGCCCTAACAAAGCAGCCTAGAGCAAGAAACATGATTACACAGTTACTGGATGCGGTTGGGAACGTAGTCCATGATGAGGAAGGACTTGTAGCCATTGCCACAAGTTACTTTAGACAAATATTTCAATCGTCAAACCCAGAGGAAATAGAGGAAGCCTAGCAGAGGTCACGACGACAATAACAACAGCGGATAACGACGCTCTCACAGCCCCGGTAACTGAATGGGAGATTAAACTCGCTTTGTTAGCGATGCACCCAGAGAAAGCCCAGGGCCAGATGGAATGACTGCATTGTTTTACCAGAAGTTTTGGGATATCGTAAAGGATGATTTGACTCTTATGGTCAATCAGTTCCTGTTCGAGGAGATTATGCCTTATGGACTTAATGATACCAATATATGCCTCATTCCGAAGGTGGATAAGCCGAATCAAATGAGTCAGCTACGCCCCATAAGTCTCTGCAATGTCAGCTATAAGATTATCTCTAAGGTCCTATGCCAGAGATTGAAAAAGTCTTACCTGATAGGATCTCTGAAACCCAGTCAGCCTTTATGGCAGGGAGACAGATTTCAGACAATATTATGATTGCTCATGAAATGTTTCACGCTCTAAGGACTAAGCCTAGTGGAAGGAATAAGAGCATGGCCATTAAAAAAAATATGAGCAAAGCATATGATAGGATGGAGTGGTCTTTTATTGAGGCTACTATGAGAAAAATGGGATTGTCGAAAATCTGGATTACTTGGATAATGAGATGTGTAACATCAGTCAAGTAAAAGATCCTCATGAATGGACAGCCAAAAGGCAAGATTGTGCCTGAGAGAGGCATGCGTTAGGGGGATCCTCTGTCCCCTTTCATTTTTATTTCATGCACGAAAGCGCTCGTTAGCCTTCTAAATCATGCAGAGAATCAAGGGAAGATAACAGGGATGCACATCACACGTGCATGTCCCTCGCTATCTCACCTTCTTTTTGCAGATGATAGCCTGTTCGTCTGTAAGGCGGAGCCCCGTGAATGTGAAGAAGTAATGAAAGTGGTTAGGAGATATGGACAAGCTTCAGGACAATGCATTAATTTCGACAAATCCTCTATACTCTTTGGTAAGAGAATTGGTCAGGATATTAGGCAAGAGATAAAAAATACACTTGAGATCCAGAATGAAGGAGGGATGGAAACTTACTTAGGGATTCCTAAGGATATCAGTGGATCTAAATGCAAGCTCTTTGCAGTCCTAAAAGACAAGCTAAGGAACAGAGTCAATGGGTGGACGGGAAGATGGCTATCAAAAGGAGGAAAAGAAGTCATGAGAAAGTCTATTCTACTCGCCCTACCTACATATGTCATGTCCTGCTTCCTGCTCCCATTGGAGATTTGTGATAACTTAGATAGTGCCATTGCGCAATTCTGGTGGAGTTCGAACCCCCCCCTAAAAGAGGTATACACTTGTCAACATGGGATAAAATGTGTTTGTCCAGAGAGGAGGGAGTGATTGGATTTAGAATGCTGCATGAATTCAACCTAGCCCTGCTTGCTAAACAGCTACGGCGATTGGTTCATCAATTAGATTCCTTGGTTGCTCGAGTTCTAAGAGGATGATATTATCGACTAAGTACGCCTTTGCGTAAGCTTACAGTTAGCAGCTCATCATATGTGTGGACTAGCATATCAGCAGCAAGAGATCTTCTTTTACTGGGAGTTAGACAAAAAGTTCACTCAGGCTACGAAGTTAAAGTATGAGAGGATCCATGAATTCCTACTGTACCAGCAAGGCCAGCTCAACCATCAGTACCAGTGCTTCATCCGAACATGAGATTAAGTGACCTAATAAACCGGGAAAGCAAAACTTGGGATGTAGAACGACTGGGAAACTATGTAGCAGCAGAGGACATACCGAATAAGAAGTATGGCCATAAGCTCTACTCACCATCGAGATACTTTCTGCTGGAGCTACACGAAGAATGACCAGTACACAGTCAAATCAGGATACTGGGTAGCAAGAAATATTTTGAACAAAGACGAGGAGACCGAGACGCGCAAACCAAGTATCACAAAGTTGCAAGTACATGCTTGGAAAGTCAAGGCACCCCAAAAGATATGCCATCTTATGTGGCAACTGGTATCAGGGCACTTGGCGGTTACAAGTACTCTAAACCGTAGACACATGCGCTGCGATAACCACTGTCCACGCTGTGGGGAACAAGAGGAGACTGTCCTACATGCGATTTTCCAATGTCCACCGGCATTGCAAGTCTGGGCATTATCCTCCACACCTACGAACCCATCCTTGTTTCCCCTGCAGAGCACTTATACGAACATGGACTACCTTTTCTGGAGGAAGAACGATATTGTTGAGCCTGAAATGGACAGGGATCCATACCCCTGGCTAATCTGGTATATTTGGAAGGCAAGGAATGACAAGTTGTTTAAGGGAATTGATAGAGACCCAATGGAGCTAGCTCGGTATGCAAAGAGTGAGTGTCACGCATGGTTCCAAGCTAATGACCAGGTTTTGCCATCTCCTCCAGAAGACAAGGGAATAACCAATTCATTAGCTTGGGAAACATATGTATGCTGGATGGTTCCTGGATCGAGACAAATCAGTTTAGTGGATGCGGGCTCTGGAATGACAGTTCTGGAAACAGTCAACTGATGGGGTTACTGAACATTATTCGAGTGGAGTCGGTCTTGCACTCAGAGCTGGAAGCACTGCGGTGGGCAATGGAGAACATGCTTCAACATTCACTATGTCAGAGCTTTAGGACAGACTGTAAGGAGATAATTGCGATGCTCAGGAATCCTCAAGAATGGCCAAGCTTCTCAACATAACTGGAAAAATTCAAGACTCTGCAGATATGCTTCCCTGATTTCAAGATCCTTTATGTCCCCAGAGTGCAGAATAGAGTCTCAGATTCTTTAGCTAAGACTGCTCGATTTTTTTATCGTGATCTTTTGTATGTTGGTTGTTCTATTCCGGTCTGGATTCTCAGACCGACCGCCTCAAGTCTGAGTAATAAATCAACCTTTTGATGTCAAAAAAAAAAGTAAAAAACAAATAAAAACTAAACAATCAAACAAAAAAGTAGCTCTAACTTCTAAATTTTTATTAACCAAACTTTTAACTTTGAACTTTTAATCAATTCTTTAAAATTAGATAAAATGGTAAAATCATTGAATATTATATAATATTTAAATAAAGTATAAAAATTACTAAAACACATAGCCTTTTGAACGACAAAACCAAATATTTATTTATTTTCTAATATTTTAAGAATTCAAATGGTTCTCTATCATTAATTTTTGTTATTTAGGTTAGAAAACAATAATTTTACTATATAATCTCTTGCTTTATTTACTTCAATTACTACAAAGCTTCCAACCTTTAAGCATCTCCTTTTATAAATTTCTTAATTAGAGCTTAAATAGATGAAACTAATAAAAAATATGCCTTAATTGTCTCCAAAAAATATAATAATCGTACTTTCTAGTATTTTTTAGTAAGAAAACATAATTACATGTTACATGTAATCTAATTACTAAAGTATCAATATAAACCTTTTTGAGCAACAATACCAATATAAACCTAATTACGAAGATGAACCCTAATTAACTATCTCTTATTTCGGACGAATTAAGTTCTGCTAGACGAGCCATCACTTCATCGAAATCAAGAATCTTTGATCTCTGGAACAACGAACTTTCTCTTGTAATCTCTTGTTGAGGAAACTTCGTTATTGCTTGTGCTTGCGAGACTCTCACTGCCTTGTGGTCAACGTAACTTCGAGTTTTCTAGAATAACACTCTTCTCTTTCTTCTCGTCGTGCAAAGCTGGAGTCTTTCTGAGTAGCTTCAGTTGGAGAGGCGTAGGATCCCATGTGATATCACCCTCTTCAGCAATCTCTTGCATTGTCTGAAGCCTAACTTCCCTTGAAGGTTTTCGCCTTACAAGTTTATCAACAAGCTGCACGTTACCAAGATATTTGGCAAGAACATGGATTTTAACTACCAAGAATGTCAGAAACTTAAACATAGTATTAACAAAGGAAACCTACCTCTTTATTTACATAGACGTCAATGGAATCTCCATATCTGCGCGTAAACAAAGCTCTAAGATCTGTAAGTTCAGGAACGTTGCTAACCCATGGTGTTGCATATATCAGAGAGTACACGAGTTCTCTGCATTCTTCAGGACATTCCCTGAAAAACATTATACAAACAGAAAAGTTGTAACCTTTGTTTTAGAGTGAAACAATCTTGAGAATATAGTGAAAGTACCTTTGCTTCAGAATTAACTTGATATTGGAGGAGATACAGTCGCAAAATTGCTCGATGAGATCATAAGAAGATATGATCGTACCGTCTTCCAGTAATTCTTTTGCCTGCAGTATCAAGAGTGACATATTATGAAACAAATGCGGATGAAGTTAGCGAGAAAAAAAAAGTAAGTGAGAAGAGGATTCTTACTTTCTTATAAGCTCTTTCATCATGTTCATGGCCCATCTTGAGAATCTCCAAGATATCTCTCTTCGAGATGTTAACCATAGCGTTCTTGTTTTTCCTCTGTAAGTTGATCCGAATCTTGATGAATTTGATCAAATGTTCGCTGCATCCACATGAAGAAAATGATTAGAATATTAACTGCAGAGTACTACAAACACGCTTGAAAAAAAAAAGATTACAGAATGCTAACCATTTCTTGTAAAACTTGGGTCTGAAGTAGCAGCATTTCATTTTTTCTTTTTGAATCTAGATCGTATCCAAAAATAGCAAAAGCTATGAAGCAAACTAACCAAGACAGAAAGTCTTTCTGAGATGCTAAGGACTATGTTTTTTCTTAAATGTTTTGAATATTCTCTGTAGTACTTTTAGATGTTAGCTTTTTATAGGTGATAATAAAGTAGTGGTATCCTTAGTGAGTAAGTTCATAGCAACTTGGTTCACAAGCTATTAGTTAGACGACAACTTCTAGAAGTTTCCTTGATACTACATCGTTTTGCCTTTATCACATTCCTAGAGGGCTGTAACTAAATCTCTGGTTGTGGTTGGGGGACCATTTGCTGAGCTGATGAACCACATCAGACATCATAGGACGCATGGATGGCACCATACTCGCTTACGCGGTAAACCGCATGTTATAACCGGATCAAGTAGCTCCCTAATCAACCGATGTATTGACTTGAAAGTCAAAGTAATACTCAGAATCAGAATATAGCAAAAGCTATGAAGCAAAGATATGAACTGTAAAGTTTCTTTATACTCACATGACCACGACTAGACGTGGAAGGTTAATTAAGCCGATAAAAAAAAACAGTAAATGAAATGGACGACTTTCAGAGGGAAAGAGTAACATGTGTTTAAGAGGGAAAGAGTAACATGTGTTTAAGAGGTCGTGGTAACCGTAAATCCTAAGCTGATTTTAATTCATTTCCATCACTAGCATAATGTGATTTGAGGCTTCTTTTAAGGTTGTAGGTTGTAATTTTCTTTGTTTTCAGTAACCTTGTTAAACAACACTACATGACCACAAAAAATCATACTTTTCTGTTTTGGAGAAGGTATCATTTTATAATTTTTGTTTTATTTTTAAATAATATAATTTTATATTTTTAATGTAATTTTACATATTTAACTTTTTTATTTTTTTGAATAACCAATAGATTTTTATTTAAATAATTTGTATTTAATTAGTTGTACATTAGATAAAGATATTTTAATATATTTTACAAAAGGCTGTGTTAAATATTTCTACATAACATTTTTTTACGAAACAAAACAAATATCCTTATATTCAATTTAATACAGTAAATGATTACAAAACTAGAAGAATAAAAAAAATTGTGTAGTACTATTATCCAAAAGAAGAGGACTTTTCTTGAAATGTCTTTCAATATGGTCTTTATTTATTTTACGAAGGACACACGCGCACACACGCACACACGCACACACACACGCACACACACCCATATAAGAATACATACTTAATATTCTGATATTTTCGTTGAAAATTTGATAATTTAACATTTTATTTAAATTTTTCATTCAATTTTTAATAGTTCAAAATTTTGTTATAAAAATAAATTTATAATCATTAAACCATGTAATGAAAAAATTCATTTACTAAACATCAATATTAAAAATATATTATAGATATTGTTAATGTCATTTAAATTTAATTATATCTAATATATGATGGAAAAAAATTGATTGTTCTGATTTATTTACCATAAAATGATAATTAATAAATAAGAGTGTTCGTTTGATTTATGCACGGACTAAATTATTTATATATGTTATAGTGATTGATTTCTCAGTTATTCAATCTATATTTCACTTATTTATTACTTCATAATATGTAGAAAAATATAAAATAAAATAGTATACAAATATAGTCTGTAGATAAAATATTTATCATGTGCAGATTTTATATAAAAAGTTAGAAAAAGAAAATGAAACACAATTATATTTGTATGATTTCACCATATACAACAAAATCGCGAATGAATAATATATAAAGTAAGATCCACGATACTTACAACTTATTCCCCCACCATTTATAAATGTTATATAAACAATCTCAAATTCTATTTAATTTACACAGCGACTAACATATCAATTTTTTTTCATAAATAAATGTTTATATTTTTTTAAAATTCACTCCGCACAAGGCGCGGATCTTATCCTAGTACAAATTATTCCAGTCTCTGTATTGACCATGAGATTCTTTTAATGTTTTGAATATTCTTTGTAATACTTTTGAGGTTTACCTCTTTTTAGATGTAATACAGTATTGTTATCCTAAGTTAGGAAGTTCATAGCAACTTCCTTCACAAGCTACTATAGTACTATATATAGTAGTAAGCCTTCAACTTCGAGAAGCTTTCTTGACATGACATTGTTTTAGCCTTTTAACATCTAAGGCTGAAAGTAAACTAACTTCTTTGGAACTAAATGATAACTGATTTAACATTTGTTTTTCAAAAAAGACTAAATGGTAACTGCAATATAATTTGTTAAAAAAACAACGCAAATAAACTACTTTAAAAAAAACAAAAATAATGATTTAAAGTTATTTAGCAAAACAAGTATGCGCTTTGATTCAACCAAACTCCAAATGGGTTTAGTTATCAAAACATTTTTTTTCTCTTCTAGCTTAGTGATATACCATGGATTTTACCCATTTTCAGCCATGGTATATAAGTGTTTTAAAAAATAACTATTATGTTTTGGAGTCTTTTTAAAGTATTTGCAGGTTCAGGGACGTTCTTGAGAAATATGGTGATTTTGGTGTCTTTTGGACCCTATTGAGTGCAGAGCTGTACATATATGCCAGATAGTTAGCTATGGATGGAGACATTTCCACCGTTAGATTGAGCCCATCTTTTGACACAAGATAGAGCTTTGAGTTATCTTTCCAACGCCACCGTTTTGAGGTCAATCAGCATACTGTAGCAGAAGGTATGCCCATTTTACTCAAGAGTGGTCAGTCTGCCTCGCGAAAAGAAGTTGTCGAGAAGATAAAGGAGAATCGATCGATGCAGCACTCTGAATATCGAGCGATATTTATCTTAGAACGCGGGCGGAGTATATTTCAAGATCGACTTAAGCCCAAAAGCCACACAAGTTACCAAAATGCCCTATGATGACCAGAAACCCTATTTATGTATTTTCTAAGCCATTGTTAACGGCTAAGCTTTCTATTATTCATTGTTTTTAGTTTTAGGAGAGAAAGGAGGAGCTCCAGAAGAGTCCTACTGGAACTCCCTTTGTTTCTTTCTTACGTATCTATTTTATTTATCTATTCATCTATTCTTTTTATTATGTCTGAGTAGATCCACCTGTTAGGTTTAAGGTTTAAATAGGTTAAATGGATTAGCCCTAACTATAGGATTGCTAAGTGTGATACTCATTGATTATGATTGTTCTTAATGCTTGTTTTCTATGAGATTTTCACCTAGAAACTTGTTCTTAGGAATTAGGATGTATTGAGCAATCTCAAGCAACACAACCCCGAATCTATCATATCAAGCTTATTATTAGGTGTAGCGATAGCTAGTCTAAATAATACTTAAGCGAGCCTTATTCAACTTGCACGTAATGCTTAACTAGAGCCGCGTCGATCGCTATCCCGACAGGTGAATCGATCGACAGAGGTAAGGTGTATCGATCGATATTCCTATAGAATAATCGATCGACACTGCTATTAATCGAACATACTTGTTTGGGTCATTAGATCTAGTTAATAGACTCGTCTTCAAACATGCTAGAGCTGATGGACTTGTACTTATTGTTTTGAGCTCTGATGTATCATGCAAACAACTGTTAGCACCTATAGGATTACAATCTCTTTAACCTGAATAAAAACTCTAAGTCTAACAACCATCCTTCCATCAAACCACCTCTTGCCAAGCTGAACAATAGTCTTGTTCATCTTGTTTACTATTTTATTGTTATTTACTGCTTTATAACTATTTATTATTTGTTTTATTATCTATTTGCCTAGATTATTTATAACTATTAGATCTAGTGTGTGCCCTAGCTTCTTGTGGATTCGATCCCTAAGTACTACACTGAACATCTTATTTGAGAGAATAAAGTCAATCCTTAGGATAATTTGAGTGATATCACTCAGAAGTTCACTCCACTTGAATTGCTTGATTCTTGCCCCTACACAACAACTAAATAAAAGTTGTGTTTTCTACATCAGATAAGCGGATCAGTTTGTTATTACGACAACAAACTGATTAGTGATATCAAGAGATCAGTGTATCTCACTAATCAGTGTGATCCACAAAGGAAAGAGAGTGAAAAAGCTAACTTAGCTTAAATACTGGATAAAGAAAGTTGACATAATAAGCGGTGAGAGTAGATTGTGTTGTCATAGATGATGTTTACAGAGGTGAGTTACCACTTTCTCTTGAATATTTGGTTCTGATCTTTGATATCTTCTTCTTTCTTGCTAAGTACTCTGTTTTGAGTCACCATTGTTGTGATCTTGTAACTTAACAAGATTTGTTGTGACGGAATTGAGAAAAAAAACCAGATTAACCGATGATAAACAACAAATAAAGACACAAAAATTTAACGTTGTTCGCCTCTAACGGCTTTTTCCACGGACAAACAATGTTCTTTATTAATGGAGGAATTACATAAATCTGTCTACAACAAAAACATATCAGATTGCTCTTTATTTCAGCTGCTACTTAGGTTTAGAGGAGGCACAAAATATATATAGCAGTCTTTTGTGTCCTAGAAACCTTAGCACTAATGGGCCTCAAACTTTAAGGCCCAAACAGATTCGGATTTCCTATAGTATCAAACTGCAAGATGTAGTTTTTCTGAAGTGGGCGTTTCGTTTGAGTGCTCTAGGTAACTCAGTTTTCCCTACAACTCCAATGTGTTGAAGACATGTTTATGAAGCGGGCACTTCATCATTACAACAAATCTCCATCTTGACTTTAATTCTCCACAATCATATATATTAGAACACACTTCTTCATGCTCAAGAATACTAATGTACCAGACTCTCTCTTTGCTTCAGATGTTCCGTCAAACTCAAAATGTCAGATGTTCTGTCAGATCTCTCAGAGCAAGATGCCCCCTTAGGCCAGATGTGATAATTTAAGAAGATTCAGAGTAGATTTTGTCAAGAACATAGATAAGAACAAGAGAGAAAGAGAGTTGAAACGAGACAGAGAGAGAGAGAGAGAGAAAGAGAGAGAGAGAGAGAAGTGATTTCGTAACCAAGTGAGAGTATGAGGAAATGAGTTTCCTTAATTAATTATGAGCAGATTACATGTCTATAAAAAGACTCAAACAAAGGTTAAACAATAGCCAACTTGGTACTTGAAATGAATAAACAAAAGGGAGATGGCCGAAACTAGTGGGCTCATTCAGCCGAGTGAGAGCGACATCTCCTAACGGCTCCCTTTCTCCTTGGCTGCTTCCTAAACAGATCCAAACGGATCTTTTTCATTCCTGCCGACATCTCCTCTTGTTTCAAATACAAATATCTTCCTTCCCTCTCAAGGTTGAGCTCTTCCTTTCCTTGCCAGACACGCTTAGGTCTTTCTAGACCTAAACTTGTACGGATAGATCAAACTCTTCCTTGTTCAGCCCGGATGCATTTCTTGTACCAATCATCGCTAATTGTCTAACTTAGCTCTTCATGTCAACACTCCCCCTCAAGCTTGACAATATGGAACAAGTCAAGCTTGGAATCCATGAAATATTTCCTCATTAAAACCTTACTTAGCAAAACGGCTTGGGATAAAAACAAAATAAGGAAAGAGTAGAACACTTTATGGGTGGGAAGCTAGTGACATGTGAGATCTATGAGTCAAAGCTATGGATGGATGAACTCACTGACCTTGATTCTAGCTGCCTTGGTGAATATATCAGTCAATTGATCCTCACTTCTTGTATAGCATGGGAGAATCACTTGCTGCTCCACGGCTTGTCTCACTTTGTGGCAGTCCACTTCTATGTGTTTGGTTCTTTCATGGAAGACTGAGTTGGAAGCAATGTGTATGGCAGCTTGATTGTCACAATGCATGGTCATGGGTGTGGTGATCTCAATACCCAAGTCCTTTAGCAGCCCTTTGATCCATATGAGTTCACTAGTTAGCTTCCTCATAGATTTATATTCTGCCTCAGCACTTGAGCAAGACACCAAATTTTGCTTCTTGCTCTTCCATATTAGGTTTCCTCCAATGAATGTGCAATAGCCAGTGGTTGATCTCCTATCAACTCTATCTCCTGCCCAATCTGCATCACAATATCCCACAACTTCAGTGTTCTTGTTGCAAGCCATCCAAATGCCTTGGCCGGGTGCTTCTCTCAAGTATCTTAGTATCCTTTCCACCATGTTCCAGTGATGAACCTTAGGAGTTTGCATGTGCTGGCTCACTTGGTTAACAGCAAAGCACACATCTGGCCGAGTGATGGTTAGATAGATCAGTTTCCCAACCATCCTTCTATACTTCTTGATATATTCAAATGGAGTATCCTCATACTCCCCCTCTCGAAATAATTTGTATCCTTCCTCAAGAGGTGTCTTAGCTGGTCTTCCTCCAAGATCTCCTGCTTCTTTGAGTATATCCAAGGTATATTTCCTCTGGGACAGAAAAAATCCTTCCTTTGATC
>JABAYD010012288.1:0-18744 GCA_014822095.1 Diplotaxis tenuifolia
CTCTCTTACAGGAATATCAAGATGTATTTCCGGATGATAGTCCCACTGGATTACCACCTATACGAGGGATTGAGCATCAAATAGATTTTGTACCAGGTTCTACTCTCCCCTACAGAACTAATCCGGTTGAGACCAAGGAGTTACAGAGGCAGGTTGAGGAGTTGATGGAGAAAGGTCATATTCGTGAGAACATGAGCCCTTGTGCTGTTACAATAAGCGGCATTCTTGTTTGATTGGAAAGATAGCACCTACGACTACTGGATTGTCACACTCTGGGGTAATCCAAATTTGATGGTTACTTCCTCTGCTTGTGCTAGTGAGAAAGAAGGTTCCCGAGAGTGATGATGAGTTGGAGATCCCTGAGAATCGGAAGTCCATGAGCCTATACAGCTGAATATATGATCTATAGGTTTTTTATTTCGTGTGTTACAAGCTAATCATATAAGTTACACACGCTTCGAAATTTGCAACTGTTGCCTTATTGCTGCTGCTTGTAAGATCGTACATACATAACGTACCATTAATGTTTTAAACGGGTTTTGATTTACCGGTTTGAGCTATGGGATATGATTATTACTAAATTGAGTAACAGACAAGAAGTTGATAGCTGTAAAGATATACAAATCAAAACCAGAAGGTTTAAACTCGTAAATTATGAGATATACTCGATTCAGACTTGCAAAGAAACATAACGTAATGCGACTTTTGCTTACTAACTAAGTGATTAAGGGGGCACGATCATGCATAGTCGTCGATCCTATTTACATATGCGGACAAAAACTGAGGCGGACCTTTGAGCTTTGTACTGGACAGTGGAATATTTACATAATCTATACTTCTCAAACATTATTTTTGAGACTTCATCTGAGAGCCTAAGACAGATCCTCACAAGGCCCTCCGACCACCAAGCCCTTAGTCATGTTCGTCACAACACGTCCTTCCTACTGAATCAAATTAGATGCATGGAGTTTGGATCACGTCAACCGTGAACGCAACGATGCTGCAGCGGCCAGCACCCTAAGTGTCACTAGAGATCAGCGCCACCAATCCTATATCGCAAAAAATGCTTTTGCATGGCTCACTCACCTACTCACATTGGAGGCCAAACATAAGGGAACTGGGTGAAATCCTATCTTTTTTTTTCGGTGGCATCTCGTAATAATGTATCTCTCTGCTTTGTACTTCCCTGAACTTTTATTGCTCAAGTGAAATAATTAAAAAAACTAGATGTTTAACCCGCACATGCGGGCTTAATCCTCGAATACTCGTTAGTTTATGTTTTATTAATTCAAAAATCAACTTAATAAATTATTATTTATGTTTTTTTTAAAAAAAAATCTAACATCAAATAATTATGAATAACAACACTCGCATATCAAACATATTTTTAAAAATATATTTTTAAGATACCAACTTTATACATTAGAATTATCTTATTTTCTAAAAGTATATTATTATTTATATACATTTGTTTTAATAAGTTATAAAACATGAAAAATAAATAAAATTACAACTCAGAGAAATTAAAAAATCATCAAATTATTAAATTTTATAATAAAAAATATATTTCAAGATAACAACACAATAGAACAAAATTAAAATTCTTAAAACATGTCAAATAAACAAAATTACCTAAAATCATAGAGAAATTGACAAATCAACAAATTCTTAAATTTTTAATATGTTTTTAGCTATATAATAATTTATATATTAATTGTTAAAATCTTAACAAACAACTAAAATTATCTAAAATCATGAAAAGGTAAAAAAATTAAAAATATGTTAAATAAACAAAACTACCTAAAATCATGGAGCATGTGACAAATCAGCAAATTCTAAAATAATAGTATAGATTATCTTATTTTAAATAAAAATATAATTTTATTAATATAATTTTTTTAATGTATAATAAATTATATATATTATTACTAAAAATGTGACAAATAAGTAAAATCACATAAAATCATGTAAAAATAAATAAATAATGAGTAAATTATTATATTATTCATATAAATTTGTTTTTATATAAAAAATTATTAAAAATATGACACACAAGTAATATTAGCTAAATCCATGGATAGTAATATATATATATATATAGATTGTTACTTGTTGAAAAATCCCCAAAATATTACAAAATCCCCAAAATCGAGCGAGCTCTCCCGAAAAATCCCCAATTCGAAGAAGTCTCTGAAAATTTGTCGATAATTCGTTATATCTTAGTCTCTAGGTTTTAGAATCTCTTTCTAGGGTTTTACATGATCTCTGCTTGTTTGATCCAAATTTGTGTGAGTTCACACGTGTAACATCATATCTTTCACTGACTTGATTGCTCTGTTTCACTGCGTTTAATCCCCTCGTGAGAGACAAGTTCGCTTTGTTTTTTTTTGTTTGTTGCATCAGTTTCAAGGTTTTATTTATTTCATTTTGGTTACATTCGTATTGCTTCTCTTGCTGTCTGTGCTTTGACGATCATAGTTCTCTTGCTGTCTGCTTTGTGAATGATTCTAGTTCAACTGTATTAAGAAATAAGATGAATGTTCAGGTGCTCACATGTCGGGACAACAACGATCATGGCAGTCACCAAACCAAGGGACAGTGCCGTAGAGTAACAGCAACTCTCAAATGCAGAACTTAGTTGCTGCTTCAGGTGCTGGTGCTGGTGCTAGTGTAGTGCCTTCACTTAGCATCGTTCGTCCAATGGACAGTGATATTTTAAAACTAAGGCAGTACATGCAAGTCCGTGTGTAAGCCTTCAACTTTTCATCTACACACCATTGGTGTTTTCCGGCTATAGTATTTTTTCTTATAATGGATTTGAATACTTTTATCATAATTACTTCCATGGAGGTCTGTTTTTAACTGAGCCTCCTTTGTTCTTCCAGCCTTAATGTTTTACAGAAACGGCTACCATCTCAGGCTGATGATGCAACAAAGGCAAAGTATATGGATGTTGCTAGACGCTTAGAGGAGGGGCTGTTTAAGATGGCTATCTCAAAGGTATCTCAAAACATTAATTTCTCTTATGTTTCAAAGAAATGATTGAGTGATTCTTTTTGACATTGTTGGATCTGGCACTTGCTTGTTGACTCATGTCCTCTCACTTAATAATCTTTTCTTTCATTTTTGTGATGCTTTTCAAATACTACAGGAGGAGTACGCCAACGAGTCAACCCTTGAGTCTCGGCTTGCAAGCCTAATAAAAGGCAGACGCTTGAAAAACTACAATCAGCGACTCACTAATTCGTCTATGGTTGGAACAATGGTACCTACTACTACTACAGGATTATCACACGCCGGGGGTAGTAATCCTAGTTCGATGGTTACGCCCTCTGCTTATGCTAGTGTTGGTTTAGGGCCTTCACATAACACCGTTGTTCCCATGGACCATGATATTTTGAAAGTTCGAGAGTACATGAGAGGCCTTGTGTAAGCCTTCCAAATTTTCAGATACACTGGCTCTTCTTGCACTAACTCTCTGTCAGTTTATTATGTCTCCACCATCACTGTCTTTGATCTGTATTCCTAACTGTATAGATCTGGTCTTTCTCTTACTATATTGGTGTCTCTACTCTTGAAATGTTACTTTCTTGGTTTCCTTTGGTGTTTAATCGTTGACTAGTTTGTCTCCCTCTGAGTATTTTACTTGAGGATTTATATCGTTTCTAACTAATCTTTCATTCTTTCCAGCTTCAGCGAGTTACATAAACGCCAACCATGTCCAGCCGATGATGCATCAAAGGCTAAGTATTTAGATGTTGCTAGACGCTTAGAGGAGGCTCTTTTTCAGATGGCAATCACAAAGGTACGTACTATTCTCAAAAACTTGACTCGATCGAGATATTCGGCATCGTTGCTTTACTGAATCATGTCCTCACTTTCTAAGATCTGTATTTCAGTTTTTGACACTTTATAACTTCAATAACTACAGGAGGATTACCTGGACCCGTCGACCCTTACTTCTCGCTTGGCAACCTTAATAAGAGGCAGACAATTGAATAATCAGCAAAATGCTAATTCATCTCCGCCTGGATCAATGACTACACTCCCTCCTGAAGTTTCTCCTGAGACGACGATGGTACATGATCACAACGTTTCATATGTATGGTCTCAGCAGGTGAGAGAGAAGGTTCCTGAGAGCGAAGATGAGTTGGAGACAGAGATCGCAGAGAATCTAAAGTCCATGACCCTTAACGGCTGGATATAACCCCTAGGGTTTTCATTACTTGTGTTACAAGCAATAAGATCATCATATAAGATATAAGTTACAAATGCTTGAGCATTTTGCACTGTTACTGCATTGCTGCAGCTGCTTGTATACTTGTATGATCGTACGTACTAATGGTAAACCGGGGTTTGATTTATTTTTGGTTTGAGCGTGGGATATGATTAATTAAATTTGAATTGTTTTGTTATTCTCACTAGTCGGTACAAGAACAGAAACAAAATGACTGTAAAAAAATAAACAAGGCAAAGTTACAAGGGTAATTTCGTAAATCACAATACTCGATCGCACGGACAGGAACGTAACAATTCTCCGACACGTGTTCTTGTCCGTTCGATCTTTTGACCTTGGTTTCCTTAAAGATATGCATGAATTTTGACAAACATAAGGTAAGTCTTATTTTATGTGAATTTGTTTTACTAAATCAAAATTGAAATCCCTAAAAATTTATAAAACCCCCAAAATTGCAAGCGAGCTTCCGAAAAATCCCCAATTCGAAGAACTCCGACCCCGAAAAAAACCTCCGATTTCTGGAAAAAATTGTCGATAATTCGTTATAACTTCGCCTCTAGTTTCGGAGTCTTTTTCTGGGCTTTTTCTCTACTTCGCTTGTTTTGATTCTAATTTGTCTCCCTGTGTGTGACATCGGCTCTTCACCGACTTCATTGCTCTGTTATAATCACGTGTTGCCTCTGTGACCTTGTGAGTGACAAGTTTGCTTCTTTGTGTATCAATACCAAGGTTTGATTTTAAGGTTTTGTATTTATTTGGTTGCTTTGATCATCATAGTCTGTGATTGAAGTTCAAGTGTTTTGATCATGCCATGTCCGCTTTATGAAATAATGAGATTGTTTTTGCAGGACACTACACGTTGTGCTAGGTGTGTTCTGTGTTAAGAGCTGCCAGAAAAATTAGGACAAGACGACGAAGGTTTATGAACTAAGATGAATGTTCAGGCTCACATGTCGGGACAACAACGATCAGGGCAGTCTCCAAACCAAGGGACAGTGCCGCAGAGTAACGGCAACTCTCAAATGCAGAACTTAGTTGCTGCTTCAGGTGCTGGTGCTGGTGCTAGCGTTGGGCCTTCACGTAGTCCAATGGACCATGATATTTTAAAAAGAAGGCACTACATGCAAGTCCTTGTGTAAGCCTTCAACTTTCCATCTTACACCGTTTTGTGTCTTCCGGCTACAGTCTTATAATGGATTTTAGTAATTTTACCGTAATGTGGGATGGGAATGATCGAACTGGTTACTGTCTCGGCTGCATTACTGTATATATCAAGAACTTATATTTTTACTGTTTTTGTAACTGAGCCTCCTTTGTTCTTCCAGATTTAACGTTTTACAGAAACGGCAACCATCTCCGGCTGATGCTGCATCAAAGGCAAAGTATATGGATGTTGCTAGACGCTTAGAGGAGGGACTGTATAAGATGGCTATCTCAAAGGTAGTTTCTAGCTTATTGTTTGGTTTATTGGGGGAATTCCAACAAGATTGGCTGATGTTTTCTGACATTTTACCTCTGTCTGGCTCTAGCTTTTTGACTCATGTCCTTATATTAAATCTTTTTGTTTGTTTTTTTGTGACACTTTCCAAATTATACTGACAGGAGGATTACTTGAACCGGTCAACCCTTGAGTCTCGGATTGCCAGTTTAATTAAAAGCTGGCAGATGAATAATCACTACAGTCAGCGACATGCTAATTCTTCTTCTGTTGGAACGATGATTCCTACTCCAGGATTATCACACGCTGGGGGTAATCCTAGTTCGATGGTTAGACCCTTTACTGATGCTACAATAGCTGGAAACAACAGCAGCACAAGTGCAGTTCTGAATACTGGAAACGTTCTAGCTTCTCGTGGCATGCATGGAGGTTGTTTTAAGTGATCGTAAATACTTTTCCTGAAATTTTTCATCTGATGTGTCTCTGACACCGTACCAACTTGTTTGCAGGTAATATGTCTAATGGATACCAACATTCATCGAGAAACTTTTCTCTTGGTTCTAGAGGGAATATGATGACATCCATGGGTTCTCAAAGAAGTATTCCCCAGATGATTCCTACACCTGGGTTCATTAACAATGGTACTAATAACAACAGCGGTGGATTTTCCGCTGAGCCCACGGTGGCACCTCAGTCTCAGCAAAGGGAGGATACTAGTGGTCACAATAGTCATATCTTGTCCAACCAAATGAAGGCTGGCCATAGACCTGAGATGCAACCAAATGCAGCTGGTGTGGCTAACTCTGTAAAAGGTGGTGTTGGAGTGAACGAAAAAAGTGTAGAAAAAGGTAACTTTTCAACTAATTTACTGCAGTCCATTGACTATCAGTCAGAGTATCTAAAGCATGTTTTTACATATTTCAGGGGAAGGCTATAGCACAACAAATCCTGACACCGTTGGATCTGGAAATTTGCATGGAGGTGTAGCATCGGTTGGGATGATGACAAATGCTCAGAATGTCAATGCAGCAAGTTTCCAGTCTGTGTCCAGAGCTAACTCTTCTCGGGTGAGCAATCAGTCTTACTTCATTTGCATGCAACAATGCACTCTACTTAAACAATTTTAAATTCATTCAAAAAAAAACAATGCACTCTACTTAAACATTTATCACTTTTAATATTCGGAATTCCAATATTCTTTTCCCTACATTATCTGCAGGCACATCCACAACAGTTTCCGCAACAGCCTGTTCGATTTCAGCAACAGCCTAATCAGATACAACTGCAGGAGCAGAAATTTCTTCAGCAGACCATGCAGCAGCATAAATTAATAAGCAATGATGGTTCGGGGAAACCTCAGGTGGTTTCTGAGATGGATACTGATCCTAGAATGGAGACCAATAGTGAAGCTGTGCCATCCCAAGCATCTGAACGGCTCCAGCTTTCTCAGTTCCAGAATCAATATCAGAACTCTGGAGAAGACTGCTATGCAGACGCTCAGCATCTCTCAGTTCCTCAGAATAGCCGACAGGTTCAGCAAAATACTCAAATGTCTAATGGTATGTCAAGTCAACAGAACGTTCAGGAGGATTTCCGACAAAGAATCACGGGGATGAATGAAGCTCAACCTAATAATCTGACGGAAGGGTCTGTTGTTGGTCAGAATCATACTTCTACGACCGTATCCAGTTCCCATAGTCTACAGAATCCTGTTGGAACGATGCGTAGATATGTGAATCCCGATCCCAAGTTCAGAAACCAACAGAGATGGCTCTTGTTTTTACTTCATGCAAGGACCTGTAACCCGCCAGGAGGGAAGTGCACAGACCGAAACTGTGCTACTGTTCGGAAACTATGGAGTCACATGAACACTTGTGTTGAAACTCAGTGCTTATATCCTCGGTGTCCTAACACAAAGGTACTGATTAGCCACTATAAAAACTGCAAGGATCTTCGGTGCCCTGTCTGTATGGCAGTGAAAACCTACCGTCAGCGACAAGTTAATTCGGGTGCACAGGCCCGTTCAGAAAACGAAAGCGGCGCAGTGACCGGAGCTGTAGTATCAAATGATTCACTATGCGCTACTGCTGGAGCGGTTTCTGGTTCCCGTGGCTGTGATAATACTTTAGATAATTTGCAACCTTCATCAAAACGATTGAAGGTGGAGCCGTCTATTCAACCAGTGGTTCCTGAGAATGAAAGTTGTAAAAGCCCCGTTGTTTCCCAAACAAAGACAGAATTATCTCAGGATGCTGAAAGAAAGGATCATATGCGCAGCGATGCACATGTGGCATTGGTGAAAGAAGAAGTTTCTGATATTTCTGTTCAAGCAGGATTGGGAACCGCAGAGATAAAACATGAAGCTTTTGAAAATGTTCCCAAGACTTGTCATGCCAGTGAACCAGGTCCACATGATTTATCTGGTGTCTCGCTGAAGCAAGAAGACATAAAAATGAAGCAAGAGCCGAATAAAGAAGATTTGGTGAAGTCTCCTGAGGATGCATCAAAATCTGGAAAACCAAAGATAACGGGTGTTGCTTTAACTGAATTGTTCACTCCCGAACAAGTGAGAGAACATATTCGTGGTCTTCGGCAGTGGGTTGGCCAGGTGTGTATTGACTTCAAAAATTTAGAGAAAATAACTTATTAGTCCAAGATGAAGTTCTCTCCACAGTATCTCAAGTATGTGATCGCTGATGCATAACTTTTCATTTAATTTCTATTTTATTTGCAGAGTAAAGCCAAAGCAGAAAAGAATCAGGCCATGGAGAATTCGATGAGTCCAAATTCTTGCCAGTTATGTGCGGTGGAGAGGCTTACCTTCGAGCCAGCACCTATTTATTGTACTCCGTGTGGTGCTCGTATCAAAAGAAACGCAATGTACTATACTATTGGAGCTGGTGAGACTCGTCATTACTTTTGTATTCCCTGTTATAATGAATCCCGAGGAGACACTATACTCGCCGTAGGGACTTCAATACCAAAGGCAAGACTCGAGAAAAAGAAAAACGATGAAGAGACTGAAGAAGCGGTAACTATATCCACTCAGTAGAGTTGTATAATCATGTCCCTGCCGCTTTGTTGTTTTTTCTGAGCTTGTCTATTGCTTTCCATGTTTTTTTGCAGTGGGTCCAATGTGATAAATGTGAGGCTTGGCAGCATCAAATATGCGCTCTATTTAATGGGCGGAGGGATGACGGGGGGCAAGCTGAGTACACCTGCCCACATTGCTATATAACTGAGGTGGAGAAACATGAGAGGGAGCCTTTACTTCAAAATGCTGTTCTTGGAGCGAAAGACCTGCCAAAAACGATTCTCAGTGACCATATAGAGCAGCGTTTGTTTAAGAGACTGGAGGAGGAAAGGACTGAGAGAGCCAGGGCTCAAGGAAAAAATTATGATGAGGTAATCTGGCAGTTAACTTGTACAATGTTAAGGTCTCATGTGATTTTGCATCTTTGAGTCTTATCTTCTGTTAGATGACTGTAGTGTTTCTTCACTGGAAACAATAAATTGAAGTTATTAGTTGGTGACTCATTGTTTTACTTTTTTTTACTGGCTTTGACAGGTTCCAACTGCTGAATCCCTTGTGGTTAGAGTTGTTTTATCTGTTGACAAGAAGCTGGAAGTTAAACCTCGATTTCTTGAAATTTTTAAGAAGGATAATTTCCCCACAGAATTTCCATACAAGTCTAAGGTAAGAATGAATCACGCACACCCCTATTGTATTTGCTTCACGTCCACATTTATCCATCAAATAATGAATTTCACTCTCCACATTTTATTTTGCCAGGTGGTTCTATTGTTCCAGAAGATCGAAGGTGTAGAAGTATGCTTGTTTGGGATGTATGTCCAAGAATTTGGATCGGAATGTTCATCTCCTAATGAGCGCCGTGTTTATCTCTCGTATCTGGATTCTGTGAAGTACTTTAGACCTGAGGTTAAATCTGCTTATGGAGAGGCTCTGCGAACTTTTGTATACCAAGAAATTCTTGTAAGTCCTGGTTTTAACCAAGATTCGTGTGGTCTTTACATTGATTGGAGGATTCAAGGGTATACATTGATGCTTTTTTTCAGATTGGTTACCTGGAATACTGCAAATTGCGTGGTTTCACGAGCTGCTATATATGGGCTTGTCCACCACTGAAGGGTGAGGACTACATCCTATATTGCCATCCAGAAATTCAGAAAACGCCAAAGTCTGATAAACTACGGGAGTGGTCAGTTCACACGCCTTTGTGGTTTTCTTCATAAGTTTTTCGTATGTTCCTAAGTCATTTACATCCTTCATATGCTCCTGGCACAGGTACTTGGCAATGTTGAGAAAAGCTGCAAATGAAGGGATTGTAGCGGAAACTTCAAATCTATATGACCATTTTTTCTTGCAAAGTGGTGAATGTAGAGCTAAGGTCACGGCAGCTAGGCTCCCGTATTTCGATGGTGACTATTGGCCAGGTGCAGCAGAGGATATCATACACCAAATGGGTCAAGAAGATGATGGTAGAAAGGGAAATAAGAAAGGAATACTCAAGAAACCCATCACAAAAAGGGCTCTAAAAGCATGTGGCCAGTCTGATATGTCTGGGAACATGTCCAAAGATCTGCTAATAATGCGAAAGGTAATATTTCTTTCTATGCACGTTTCCTCTCCTGTATGTCTGCTTCAGTAATTCGGTTCTTTTGTATAGCTTTATGTTTTACTTGTTAATATTATTTATATATGTTTTTTTAGCTTGGTGAGACCATTCACCCCATGAAGGAGGACTTTATCATGGTTCACTTGCAGCATTGCTGCAAGCATTGCTGTACACTGATGGTAACTGGAAATCGTTGGGTCTGCAACCAGTGCAAAGATTTCCAGTTATGTGATGGGTAAGAATTGTCCTTTCTCTTTTGCCTAATTATTTATGTTGGAAGAGACTTATTGGTAAACACATGTGTGTTTTTACCTGTAAGAGTGCTGCAATCTCTGATACGTTCTTCTACCTTTCAGGTGCTATGAGGCTGAACAGAAAAGAGAGGACAGAGAAAGACATCCTGTTAATCAAAAGGATAAACATACACTGTATCGTGTAAGTTGCATTGTCTTGTGATGCAAGTTACATTGCCTATATTAGTATTTCAAGGTTTTGGTGTTTTTTTTCTTATCATTCTTTGAAGAAAAGGGTACTTTTCCTTCTAGGTTAAATTTTTCAGGTGTTCTTTTTAATTGAGGCTTAAGGTACTTTTCCATTTTAATTATTTTGTAGGTTGAGATCACCGGTATTCCTGAAGACACCAAGGACAGAGATGAGTTACTAGAAAGTGAATTTTTCGATACAAGGCAAGCATTCCTGAGTCTTTGTCAAGGGAACCATTATCAGTATGATACGCTAAGGCGAGCAAAACACTCTTCCATGATGGTGCTGTATCATCTCCACAATCCAACTGCTCCTGCCTTCGTCTCAACGTGTAACGCATGTCACCTCGATATCGAAACTGGTCAAGGCTGGCGCTGTGAAGTTTGTCCAGACTACGATATATGCAATACTTGTTACCGTAAAGAGGGATTTGTTAACCATCCTCACAAGTTGACGAATCATCCATCACTAGCTGACCAAAATGCTCAGAATAAAGAAGCTAGGCAATTGCGAGTCTTGCAGCTCAGGAAAATGCTGGATCTTCTGGTGCATGCGACGCTATGCCGTCGTGCTATGAATTGTCAGTATCCTAATTGTCGCAAAGTGAAGGGGCTGTTCCGACATGGTCTAGTTTGCCAGAGACGTGCGTCAGGAGGTTGTGTTCTATGCAAGAAAATGTGGTATCTCTTACAAATCCACGCCCGAGCCTGCAAGGAGTCTAACTGTGCTGTTCCTCGTTGCGGGTAATCAATCTCTTTAACTTTTGTCCCTGTCTAATTGATTTGTTTTGTGGGGTCGTTCAATAGCTCTACCCTTTCTTCAACAAGTAAAAAACTTTCAAATCGAAATATCCTCTTTTCTTTACCGGAGGCGATGGTTTTTTCATGCTTCATCTGAGTTTTGCTGTGGCTGTTGGATATTTAGAACTCTGGCGTAGCATTTAAGCAAAGCCTTTTAAAACGAATTGTCCTTATGTTTTGTATTGATCACTGTGAATTTCTATATTCAGAGACCTAAAAAAACATCTGAGAAGGTTACAGCAGCAAGCAGATTCACGGCGGAGAGCTGCCGTCATGGAGATGATGAGGCAGAGAACTGCAGAAGTCGCTGGAACATCGGTTGATTAATTTGCATATACTTCTCATTTAGGAACACAAGTGGAAATCTAACCCACTTGAAGAAGACGAAGAAGTGAATAACACCAGCTAGTGAAGACGGTAAGAAGCAGGAAACAAAACTTATAGCGGATTAACTTAGATAGTTTCGTATATTTAACCTTCTCAAGTCATGGAGTAATGATGATAATGATAACTTGGGGAACAAGCTCTTGGGTGGTTTGAAGAGTTTCTCAGCTTAAGTGCCACTGCAGTGGAAGAATCTTCATAGATGCTAACTTATGCTCTGGTCACGTCTCAAAAAAAAAGGAAGAAATCAGATTCCAGACTCTTTAATTCAGTTCAGTAGCTTGATCTGGTTAGTGATTCATTGATTATATACATACACTCCGTTTTTGCTTACAATAACTCTTCTTCCTCTTCTTCTTGTGTTCTTTTTTGGTCGCTTTGTGTATAACACCTTGTTTCTACAGATAACGTCTTTAACATTTTTGATTCACTGTATTAATAACATTGCATATCCTTAACCGAAATAGTTTGTGACTGAGTTTCAACTGTGTTCTTAATTTCTGTATTTTATAATAAAAGTAGTTCTGAACTTCTTATGGAACTATGATGTATTAGAACATGTAAAGTGTGCATCTTCACTCATCATAAGCAAACATGACATCTCAGATCTTCATGTATAACCCGTCAAAGCTTTGAGAAAGGTAACTTTCCGGCGGATGCATCCTTGGATTCATCTTCTTCTTCCTTCTCTGCATCGTCCACGATCTGCTCATAGAAGCACCACAGAGTTCAGACAAACAAACTCAAATCGATGAACTAAATTTTTTTAAAGACACTAACCTTTCCGGTGATGGTAGGAGAGACGGAGGGAAGAATAACAGCGAGATTAGTTTTAATCCGGTGCAACGCGTCTTTAGTCATCCCCTGCGCCGCTCCAGCGAAATCCTTAATCACACCTTCCAAAAACTGTTTAGCGTTCTCCAGCGACTCAGACGGAACCGCAGCAGCTGCTAGCTTCTCTAATACTTTATCCTTAACCGTCGCGAGAGACTTCAGCCCCAACATCCTCTGATTCTCACCGTCCTCCTCCTTAGAGTTATGCTTAGGCTTCTCCGAGATTTTTTCAGGGCTCGTATCGATTTTGATCGCGTGGTCAGAAGAATACAGCTTCCCCTGTCCCACGTTTTCGTCGGGTTTTGTAGTGACTTTGATCGCGTGGTCAGGAGAGTAGAGCTTCCCCTGGCCTACACCGTCGGATTTCGTGGCGGAGATTCGCTGATGATGATGATCCATCGGGTCTCCTCCTCCCATTACTTAGATGATGATTGATGGGACGACGACACGAACAGAGCAAAGCCACTTAATAATCTGTGGAAAATGCTTTCCGAGAACATAATAATTCTGTTTTGTCTGTTTCCCGCGAAAAAAATGAAGCGGAGATGTAAAGCTTGTATCACGTGTTAATGTATATTAATGACGTGGCAACACGTGTCAATTTGTAGATAGTGAAGCGAGGCCCATTAGATAAGAAATGGGCTTTTTGGGTAATGGGTTAATTTAATTGTGATCGGATTTATCTTGGATCCGACCCGGAACTGAAACACAAGGTAAACAGTAAACACAGAGGTTGTGCGGCGTTTTCAAGGGAAAGGAGGAAAGATGAACAAGAAGGAGATCTTCAAGCTAGCAAAGGGCTTCAGGGGAAGAGCGAAGAACTGCATAAGAATCGCGAGGGAGAGAGTGGAGAAAGCTCTTCAGTACTCTTACAGAGACAGGCGCAACAAGAAACGTGAGATGAGAGGTCTCTGGATCGAGCGTATCAACGCCGGCTCTCGTCAGCACGGAGTAAAGTTTTCTTTTTTCATCCCCCTAAAGTTTTGATTATGGTTTTTTTCCTGATTTGCTTACATGGACAATGTAGATTCCTGTGATTCGATTTCGTTCTAGCTAAGGGATGATTGATGTAGAAATGTAACTTCAGAGATAGTGAGATCTAGTTCAGCTTCTTTCAGTGTCCATGATCTTCAGTGTTTGTTATACAAAATTGAGTGCTTGATTTCTCCAGAGTTTGTTATTTAGGGTTTAAGGTTCAGAGGGTTTAGAGATTTAGTATATAGGGATTTAGTGGTTTAGGTTTTAATAGTGATTTGGGGTGCTCTTAATTTTCTCTTCTTTATGACTTCTGTCAGCTTCATTGTTGAATGGTTTGCATCTGTGCTATTATAGTTGGACCAATACCCTGTTTCTGCCGAAAATTGAATGCTTGGTGTGATCAACAAAAGAAGAGTGCTTGATTTTTGGTAGTGTGTTTAGGGTTTAGGCTTTTGGGGGTTAAGTTTTAGTTGTTTAGAGTGCACTGAATTTTTCTCTTTTTATTACTTCTATTCGTTTCTAGTGTTGGCTCCCTTGTTGAATGGCTTCATGGCTTGTATATTTATTTTCCATATTTGCTACTATATGTGGAATTTGGATCAGTAGTCTGCTGGAGAAACTTGAAGTTACTTGTTTAGGTGGAATCCTAACCTTTAAATGCTTGGAAACAGGTGAACTACGGTAACTTTATCCACGGACTAATGAAGGAGAACATCCAGCTAAACCGGAAAGTCCTCTCTGAGCTGTCAATGCATGAGCCTTACAGCTTCAAAGCACTCGTGGACGTCTCCCGCAACTCATTCCCTGGAAACAAGAACGTGGTCCAAGCGTCTCGGAAAGTAGACGTTTCATCCATCAATGCCTAGTTAGGACCAAGTTAGTTTCATCTCTCCCTTGTTATTCTCTTTCAAACACAACACAGTGATGATTCTAATAAACACATGTACGCCCGGCCTCGGTGATTACTATTAAACTTTTTTTTGCAATCTTGAAAACATTTATTCTTTCTATTAGCAATTCTGAATCCATTAATCTGTTTATTAGAATCACCTAAATAGCCATAGGCACTAAACCCTAGCAACGGGAACAAAATGTGTGGTTCATCATTACGGAAGAAACAGATACCGGAACCGTGAATCAAAAGGGATAACACCGCATTTGCTACTTGATGAATCTAGAAACCCCCACCGTTGTCTCCGGTGAATACACTGCTCAACAAACGCTGCTTGCCGAGGAGGCAAGTGTCTTGAAATCCACAGAGCAACCTTGCTGTCATCTACAAAGTTCTTGCCGAAACAGTGAAGCATCTTCGGTACAATCAACTTCCCCCTGGGGCTCACTCCTACTGACGCCTGGATATAATCTTTCTGAGCATCTTCAAGTTCCTCTACTACCTTCTCCGCTGAGTATATCCTCACCTGCAGGTAGGTGATTTCTATTAGAAAATTGCAATGTAATCTGATTCAGAATCCAGATAGATATTGAAAGGTACCGCTGGTGATGAGTGCATTCCACAACTTAGAGCAAAAGACACTAGAGGTTCATGTGTGCCTATCCCTGCGTGTTTCTGTTCTTCTGATACTTTCAACTTGAGAATGGAGAGAAGCAGAGCCTGAAACTCTCAGTATAGGTAAGAGGTTTTGAATAGTTAGTGAAGAAAATGCAGAAACTATGGAAGTTTAAAGTTTAGTTTAGTACAATCTGAGGTCGATGCAGAGGAGGGTTCATCTTTAGAGTCATGTATTCGATCGTTGCTGCGTTGTATGAATGCCCACCAACTGTATAAGCAGCCTGATAGAATAGAGATTCACATTAACCTCTGTCCGAACCAAACCAATAAGAAACCAAGAAGTGTTCTGTCTGTGGAAATCAAACCTTTTGCATCAAGGAGAAGAACTTTAAGTCGGTCTTCGGTACACCATAAGCCAAGTATGCCTGAGGCAGACAGACTTCAAATTGTAAATTTGTATATGATTATCAAAAGCTCAGGGATATTTGAGAAGACATTATTACATGCATGATCAAGGCATTGTATATGTTGATCCAGAAAGCGAGCTTCTCGTTGTCGCTTAGTTCTATTGGATTGACTCTGGCAAGTCTTTCTACTAGGTGTCTGTCATGAAAGAAACCAGATAAGAGTCTTGTCAAAGTTGCTTAAGAACTGTGTTAATAGTAGTACCTGAATCTCCATAACTCATCTGAAGCATAACCAAGCCGTTTCTCCTCAACAGACAAGGAAGCCACTTCAGTTGCGGATCTGTAGCTTCCTATATCAGCCCAGCTCAGCTTTCCTTGGACTCTATACGGATCAAACACGTTGCTCTCTGTTGCTAAAACATCTGAGTTCTTCTTGATATCGATTCTTGGGCTCTGTACCCACTTGGAGATCCGTGAGTGTTCCGAAGGAGACCACCATGTTGATGACGATGATGATGAAGCACTCTTCCGAGTAGGGGAGAAACCAACAATCTGTTGTGAGGATTTGGAACCAGCAGATGTCTCTCCTAGAGATACAAATATGTTTCTCATGCATCTTATCATCTCCTTGGATAGCTCATTAGCGTTATCACAACTTTGCAGAGACCTAGGCACTTTGCTTCTGTGGTCCTTGCGGCGTAATGTTTCTTTCTTTTTGGAAAACCTAACCAAATCTGTAGCAGTCTGAGAACATACAGGTGGAGATAGAGAATGTGTGAGTTTGTACTCAGCAAGTTTTCGCTCATTTCGTTCTTGAATCAGCAAGAAGTGTAGAGACATGATCTCTTCTTCGAGCATAGAGACTGTAGCTTCCATAGTTACTATACTGGAGAGAAGTTCTTGAACCTGAAAACGAGGAAACATTCACAAATCACAAGGTTCAAATGTTGTAAGCTTAGAACGTAAGAGAAGTTGTAGGAACATACACTACGTGGAAGAGAAGATGTGTGAGACAGCTCAATCTTGTGGCTTTGATCAGAAGCTTTCAGCAATAGAGCGCGAAGTGCAGTCTCTTTTTGCAGTTGATCTTTTAATCTCTTCACCTGTTTCATACCAGAAAAGAGCAGACAGATTCTTACAGGTTTCTCTATACGCCTATATGGTTACAAAAGAAGTGACTGAAACTCACATCATGCTCGAGTTCGAACTTGTAGAGGTGGTGAAACTTGGTGCTCTTGGGAGAATCAAGACCGTTCATGTCTCTAGTAATATTCTTTGTCTATACTTTTCAAAGAAAACAGAGTTATAAGAAAGTGAGTTTCAAGTTAATGGGATATAAAGTTGATTGAGTTGGCAGCTTGAGGAGCAAGTTAATAGAAACTCTTTCATGTTAGTTATAAGGAGCCGAACCTGCGAGAGATTAACTGCTTTGGTCTGAAAGAATCTTGACAAAGAACTTCCTCTGCAAAACATATCAGTGAGAACAAATTAGGAAGAAACAGAGAGTAGGAAGAAAAGAAAAACTAAAAAATAAGGAATGGAATTATACTGTTTAGAAGCGAGCAGAGAGTCTTCAGACATTGTATGATCAAAACCTATTCAAAACGTTGTGTCGGTGCAGTCTGAATCTCTCCAGAGGGTTTAATGAGGTTGAGACAAAGAACCTTGTGATCAAGGAAGAGGAAAGAGAAGAGAAAGAGGTTGAGACATCTGTGAAGATGAGTTGAATGGGATCGGGTCCAAAGAGAGACTCAATAAATGCAAAGAGAAAAGTTTTAGCTATTTGTCACTTTCATCACAGCACCCCATTGCACGAGTTGTTCTACTCGAAAAAAACAGAGTAAAAATTAAAGGCTAAACCTTTTTCTTCCCAAACCGTTGAAGTAAATGTTTATAGATTGGTTAGGCTCTTTTAGACCAAAAATTGATAATGATGTGTGTGTTGATTGTTTGTTTTCATGTAATGGAAGTTGGGATATAAAAGTAGATTTATATAGCTTTTTGATAAAAAAGGATTCAAGAAGATATGATTGATATTCATGGCTTTAAAGCCAAATAACATAAATGAGCAATACAAATATACAATAAATGTTGTTGCCAGTTAAAGTAAAAAATATTCAAATAAATATAAAAAGATAAAAATGGTAGGAAAGTTGAGGAATCTTGCATTAAAGCACCTTCTGAATTCCCACTACATGTACGTTAGTCCATAAGATAAATAAAGCTACATTTTTTATAATACTCATCGCCTCCAATCGATATTGCTATGATTGAGAAATTGTTAAAACCATGTGGCCATAAGTGCCAGGTTCACAGACAAAAAAAAAAAAACAATTCTGCATGTTAAAGTTTGCATGACACTAGTAGAATAATCGAAACAGAAAGCTCTAAAGGCTAGTTTTACCAATAAAACCATGTGGCCATAAGTGCCAGGTTCACAGACATCTATGCTATTAGCGACGTGATTTTTTTTTATCGTTTTCATTCTCTGACATGCATGGATTATGAAAGGGAAAAAAATTAGCATAAAAGTATTTTATTACGAGTTTACAAAAAAAAAGGATTTTATTATGTTAGGAAGAAATTAGCTGGTGAAAGGCTTACTCACGCCCTCCTGGCCCTATAATTTGGAAAACAATTTCAATTACGCGAAGTTTACACTAATATGGTGGAAATCATATCCAATGTATAAAAATATGTCAAGAACTATACGAAGTATATGTTAATACATGTCACATATACGAAGTAAATGATATTATGGTGGCAACATCATAATCAAATTTAATTGATCTTAAATTAAATTAATGGGGTCAATCCGTAATTTATGAAACTTAATAAAATTAATTGATTTTAATTATTAAAGTTGATAAAATAATAAACTTTATAAACATAATATTTTTTAAAAATGTGATAAAATTAATAAACATAATATTTTCTTAAAAAAATTGATAAAATTAATAAACATAATAAACATAATATTTTTTAAAAACTTAAAAAAAATTATTAAACTTAATAAATTATTAAACTTAATAAAAT
>JABAYD010012296.1:0-11569 GCA_014822095.1 Diplotaxis tenuifolia
AGTATGTGGGGTCCTGAAATAGTGGAGGAGACCACGAAAAAAAATCAAGCTGGTTCAAGAGAAGATGAAGGAGCCTCAAGATTGACAGAAGAGTAATGCAGATCGGAGGAGAAGCCTATTGAGTTTGAGGTTGGCGACAGTGTCTGTCTCAAGATGATAACCTTCAAGGGTAGGACTAGGGTTTCTGGACGAAGGAAACTAGATCCTACGGATCATTGAGTGGGTTGGAGAAGTGGCGTACAAGTTGAACTTGCCATCCGAGATGGACGCATTTCACAATGTATTTCATGTGTCTCAACTCCGGAAATGTTTGGGCAATCAGGACGTTGTGTTGCCAGAGATCCCTGCTGATCTTGGTAAGAACCTCACCTTAGAAACAAGGTCGGTTCGAATCATAGACCGAGCAGAGAAGGCAACAAGGAGGAAGACTGTTCCATGATTAAGGTCGTGTGGGACAACAATGGCAAGGATGTCATCACTTGGGAAACTGAAGAACGGATGAAGGCTGAGTACCCGGAGTGGTATGGTCAGTTTGGTTCAGAAGAAAACATGCAAACGGGATTCGAGGACGAATCCATTTCAAGTGGGGGAGACTTGTCATGTCCCCGATCCTAGTTTGGGTCGCCGGGACGGACCATGGTGCCAAGGACAGAACCAACAAGGTCTTATGACATCATATGGAAGGTAACATGGTCCGAAAGGAAGGTTAAGGGCTCGTGGGAGCTGAGACTTAACCAAATCAGGAAGGAGACAAGCTTAAAGAATCTGGACGAGGCTTACGGGAGCTGGACGAGGCTGCGGGTAAGCTCCACTATCTTGGGACAGCTCAGAAGGAGATCAACCAAAGGGAAGCTTGGAGGTAGCTCGGCCAGAGTTGGTAAGCTCCCAGGAGCTGATGGACTAGCTCACTCAAGTGGACCGGCTGGAACTCAGCTTAACTCAGGTCGGTGGAGTGTTGGAGTCTTGACGCATGGGTCAGTAAGGGATGGGCCTGGTGGCGTGGTACATGGGCTGGGAATCAGGCACACGAACTGGGCCCTTTGTATTTATGCTCACACGCCTAAAAATGGGCAGTTTGATTGGTTGCATGGGAGAAGGTGCAAAGGGGGCGGTTGGTGCCTTTCTCCTATCCGGTTGGTGCCTGTTCGTCCCTGGCATGTTGGAAAATCCTTTCCCTATATAAGGAGAGCCTTAGGCCACGAAAATGGCATCACTGTGCTGAGGCAAAACCCTGCAAAAATACAAAGAGAAAGAAAGAGTGACAGATCGGTTTTGGTGATAATCGAGAAGAGTTTGTTGGCTTCTGGTGTGTGTGTTCGAGGGAAGTAAGTCTCATGAAGATGAATACCAGGAAGAAGTACCGTGACAAGGAGAAGAAGAAACAAAAGTGTTCGGGCCAAGAGGAAACCCTGGCTAAGGTTAGTGGTGTGAACCGAGAAAGCCATTTACTTGGCCATGCGGTTTGATCCGTGTTGGTTCATTGGGAAATGGAAAACCGGTTGAATCCTTCTTTATTTTATATCATCTCCTACTCTTCATCTCTTTCTATTCTTTTCCGTGTAAGGGTTAGGGACACACAAGCCTTGAACCATGGCCTTTGGCCAGTTCAAAGGAAATTTATAGCCGAGATAGGGTTTTCTACCCAAGGCAGGTTTTCGTGAAACCAAATCCCCTAATTATTTGCACATGTTAGTTTTATGATTTATAAGAGTTTTAGGATTAAACGGAATTGAATTTGGAGTTGATTTAGATCGATTCTCATTTTTATTATGTAGGCCGGTTTAGTCGAATTCTATGGGACCCGGACCGGTTCTGTGGAATACGATCATACCATTGTCTTAGTTGTGATTTATCATAAATTTTTATCGTCTAACATTAATTTTTAGACCACTTTTGAGAAGGGCCAGATTTGGGTCATGAACCTAGTTAGGCTCGGAACCATGCAATTGTTAGACTTGTTATTAGCGTATCGGATGATTGATTATATGTGTTTGTACTCGTGTGGTTTCAGATTCAGACAAAGACCATGGCAATGCCAAGGAGCCGTGAAGACTCTGGCCGTGATGGATGTGTGGGGTTGGGAACTTAGTTTTATGTTTTGTATGAACTTATGATTAGCCTATTGTGCAAACCGGATTAAATGAATACTTTGTATCACTCTAATTTATATTTATACAATTTGTTTGCCCCTTATTGATTTGATTATTCACTCTGATTGTTGGAACCTCAATACATTGAAAATGACTTAAGAAATATTTGACTTAAAACCGGAATCAAACATAGAAATTAATTAGAGTAAGGCCTTTGTTTGGTTGGGGTCCTAAGGACAAGGATTGGGTCTTACACAATTTGTACATAGCAACTGATGTAGGTTTCTAATTGAGCAAACTTATTTCTAATTGACTTGTTGATTTGCTATTTTATTATTCAGAAATGCAAGCTAGGAAAGAAATAGTCTTAACACTTTTGGCACAAGGAATCATTCCATCACGCAAGCAACATCCACGACAAGAAGCAGTTGATGGTCCACCATACCACCAACACCCACGACGAGAAGCAGTTCATGTTCCACCACGCCACCAACATCCACGACGAGAAACAGTTCATGTTCCACCATGCCACCAACAGCCACGACAGGAAGCAGTTTATGTTCCACCACTCCACCAACAGCAACAACAAGAAGCAGATGATGATGTGCTCGAGCTCACCAGAACGAGAGTATTGGAGAGCACGACAAGAAGAAGAAGATGATGTGCTCGAGCTCGCATAACAACAGAATGATATAGCTCTTGGATACTTGTACCCCGTTGAGGAAGATGATCCAATGTACCGAAGACATATGACTAACAAGGGAAAGAAAGCAGGAACCTCGTCTCAACGCAGAGGCAAAATCTAAATGAATTTTCATGATACTTGCACCTTGTTCTTTTATGTTTCTGTTTTGGATAGTATGAAATGCACTTTTTTCTGAAGCTGGATGAATTTTCAGTTTATGTTATGTCGGTTATGTATTACTAGTGTGTGATAGAATGTTTAAGTACTTATGTTTATGTTAACGCTGAATGTAATGAAATTTGTTCCTTTATGTTTATGTTAAATCATGTGTAAACCCATCAAAAGTACAAACCATACGCCTTAAAGTACATAATTTAAACGATCAGACCAAAAAAATAAAACCCTAAATCCTAAAGTGAAACCGTAAACCCTAAAGTACAAACCTACACCCTATACCATAATTTTTCTTGATTTCACAAATATGGTCATTATAAAAATGATATTACAATCTTAATTTCATAAAACTTATTAGTTATTAATTTTATAAACATTATTTGTCCAAACCCTATACCCTAAAGCCTTTGTATATACAAATAAGTAGTAGTGTTTATGAACATATGAGTTAGATTGTTCAACTTTATAAAAGCTCTTATAGGAATTTAAATTTATACGAAATAACTTTAAAAAAATCGGATACTGATATTTTATTTTTTAAGATTTAATTTACATTTTTGGCTTAATATCCTATTTTATATGTTAATTTTAAGAATTTAAACAAAATTAATACACTGAGCCAATGAGGAGCAATCACTAGGATTGCAGACATGGCGAGTTTGAGCCGATGGATGTCTCTCGTCAACTTCGATATGAGCCGTTACTTTCTTAGTCAATGAGGAGTAATCACCAAGATTGCACTCTGATTAATCCAACACCGTTCAATTTATCTCCATAACTATGATCAGAACCGTTCATTTTTTTTCATGTACATCTGAGCATTGATTTGGAAGATTACAGGCGATATACCATAGATTTGAACCTCTTTTAGATATGGTATATGAGTATTTTTATACCTATTTATTACATTATATAGTAGTATTAGAGTATTTACAGGTCTAGGTGCTTATAACGAAGAAATAGCGATTTCAAGATGTTTTGAAGATTCTTAAGAAACTTAACTGAGATAGAAGATCGACCGAGACTTTCAGTAACACAACGGTCGACATTCCCTGTTACATGACGATCGACGCTCGCACATCTACGTCGATCGACACAAGAGCCATACAATTCTTAATGGCGAATTAGAAGATTTCATATTCTACCAAAAAAGTCTCGTTATTTACAACTTTAGTCCATGGCCGCCTGTAAGGCTATATAATTAGGGTTTTGTACTACTAGAGAGGCAGACTTCTCTAGAGAAATTCTAGACCTAGTTTTGGAAGAGAGCAACTGGACTACCTTTGAAGAAGGGCTTAGGAATCTGGAGAGAGAGATATGATACTACAAAACAGAGAAGATCTTGAACTCCTTTGCTTCTATTGCTTCTGTTTACTTTGTTTCTCAATTTCAAATAAGTTTTATTTATACCATCATGACTTTGTCTTTCATGAATATGTCTGAGTAATTCTTGTTTGTTAGATTTGGGTCTCTCATAAATGATTGAAATATGTGTTAGCCACAATGCTTATCTAAGGAATGATCTAATTAGTTCTTCAACTAGGTTAAGTTTAAAGCTAGATTAATGGTTTATAATCTTTTAATTAGGTCTACGGATTAATTGAGTAATGATATTTATCCTTTAATACCCTAATTACATCTAGTCGATCTAACTTACCAGATTTACACAAGAGTTAAATCTAGTGAGTTAGAGAACAACAATAACCAAACCGCAAAGCTTGCCAGAAGAAATAATGATCGATACGACCACTGTCGTAACGATCATTGTTTAGAAAGGTGCATCGATCGATGCTCTTGTGGACATATCGATCGACACTTTCTCTTGATTAGCAAACGATAATAGCTATCCGAGATCTGGACAAAGGAAACCTTCTTGGTTTCACAATCTTTTTGAGTTCGTGAACAGTTGACAACCCTTAAAGCCCTATTATAAGTACATATTTTCAAACCTGAGATAACGCCTAAGTCTAGCTATCTTCCTAACTGAAAACAACCTTAAAAACAATCTCTGAACAATTTACTTGTTCACCTTAATCATTTAATGCTTTAATCAATTAGTCTAACATTTATTTAACACTAAAAAACTATTGAGTAATTTTAGAGTCTCTGTGGATTCTATCCTTAAGTAGTAATATCAAATTTGGCGCCGTTGCCGGGGACTCTTTCTTATTACCATTAGATTTTATTTAAGATCAAGTTAGACTTTGTGCTTTAATTCACTAAACTCTCCTCTTTACCCTGAATCTTCAGATACCTAAAATGGAGAGCACGATATTCGGCCGAGCATCACCCGACGCGACCTACTCGACATCGATCGTCACGGGAACGAAAGAATCGGACGACACTGTTGGCGAAATATCGATCGCTACTCATCCGGAGGCATCGATTGATAGCTTCTCGCCAAAAGCAGGTAAGTTTCCTCTTACCGACTTTGCTAATAAGGAAGTAGTTCAAATTGAACCAATAGGTCAATTAGGTAAAGCAATGCGCCAAAATAAACAGGAAACTAAATTTCCTAAAATTACTTATCCCTCCTCGAATCAAGGTGATAGATTTGATTTACCTCTGCAAGACTACTTAAACACTAGTAGGACCTATCCCAATAGGTCAGCAATTAGGCTACCAGAAGACGACACAAAAGTTCTTAAGCGTAATCCTGCCTATTACGTGATGGTATGTCGTAAACCTTTTCACGGAGCACCCTCTGAGCACCCACAAGATCACACGTTGAAAATCTGGAGGGCCTTGTTTCTGATGAGCACAGCCGCTGTAAACTTTTTCTTTTCTCTCTGGTAGGAAAGGCAAGAGAGTGGCTAAATCAAGAACCAACAGGATCCCTCACTTGTTGGGGAGAAATTTGAAACGCCTTCCTAACAAAAAAATTTCAATGATGATCGCTACTGGGACATGAGGAAGAAAATCTCCACCTTTCAACAGATCCCTGGAGAATCTTTTCGTGCTACTTGGAAGAGATTCATGGACTATCAGATTGACTGCCCCCATCATGGCTATCCAGAACCTCAACTTGTAAGAATTTTCTATAGAGGAGTCAGTCTGCACTACCACTCCACGCTTGACACTGCAAGCGAAGGGAACTTAAACACTAGAAGTCCCGAAGGAGCAAGAAAGCTCATTGAAAATATAGCAGCCGCTGAAAACGAGTTTATAGAGTTTTAAACTTCGACATCAAGCCGGCCGCTGAAAGGAGACTGATTCAACACAACGAACTGGACGAAAAGACACCTAGTGTACGAAAACTCGAAATTATACAAAGAACGGACAAGGCTATCATGATAAGAAAATCACATCTTGACACTTTGAACCTGATGATCAGGTACTTCTGTATAATTCTCGTTTAACCTTATTCCCTGGAAAGCTTCGTTCTCGTTGGTCAGAACCTTTCACTATCACAAACGTACATCCATCTGGAGCCATAACCCTCGCAAATGGCAAAGGAGAGGAGTTCACAGTAAACGGCCAACGGATCAAACCTTACTGGGCTAAACCTCCAAATAGTAGAACTTTGCGTCTCGAACTACCAGCTACGGAGTAATCAACTTCGTCAGTCAAGCTATACGACTATTAACTAGCGCTAAATGGGAGGCAACCCATATTTAAAAAAAAACAAACTCGAAGTAAAATTTTTGGGATAAAAGTGTAAAAATTAAAAAATATCGATCGACGCATGAGTCGAGGCATGGATCGATAGGATGATATAGAGGGAACCTCATTTAAGTCGACACGCTCTGCTTTCACCCTTAAACCCAAACACAAACGAATTCTAAAACCCCTTTTTCTATCTTATTTTTGACGAAATTCCTTCGTTTTTCGCCTCAATCTGCTCGTTTTTCAATCTCCTATATGTTTTACACACTTTCAGAACCTATCTACAAGGTATGATTTCGAAATTCTGGCTTTAAGTTTAGTATGTGGTTTCACTATTAGGTAAGCAAGAACGATTGATTAGGCACGATTTAGAAATAAACTGGGTTTTTTGCTTGCACAAATAGAGTTTAAACACCATATGACGTGTCAGTTTTACCTTTTGTGTGCAGCTTGGATTGAATACTTTTTGCAGGTTCCGCGATTCAAGATCGATCGACATGCGAAGCGTAGTATCGATCGATTTCTTATGATTCGGTCCATACAAAGTTTTATATATCGATCGACAATGTCTATGTCGCATCGATCGACTTCATGCACTGCGATTTCGGGTACTAACTTGCTTCTACTATCACGTGTCTTGTAGGTACCAATGGATTCTAGAGATGAAAGAAGGACCAAGCAGAAGCTCGACAGAGCACAATCAACTAGGAGTAGAGGCTTTACCTCCACCCCTCCACAAACCATGAGACATCCATGGCCTCGCGACGATAAAACTCCGATCCAAACATTTGCGGATTTTGCAGACCCGAAAGCAGCGGTCAAGAGAAACGAGTGCACCAACCGCAGGCTCACTGATACATGGGATGACTATGACAACTTATTCTATAATGCATGGCTGGACGTCTCCATCGAACCAACCCGTTTCATTGATCAAGACAAAATTCGGCAACTTGGGCTCGAGTCCGACATACTCGAGACGATTGAACAAATTAGTTTTGGCACTATGGCGACCCGTCCTTATGACCTCTACGCCCCACTTGTCCGCCAATTCATGGCTACTACTCAGCTCACATACGCCAACCCGCAACCAATCGCGAGTGATGGCATGCTATCCTTTTACGCCAGAGGAAGACGCTACAACATCTCCACCCCGAGCTATGTGGGATCTCTGGATTCCAGGACCCATCCAGCACCGCCACCGTTGTTCCTCCTTTACCAGCACTCGCTAATTTTTGGGAGTGTATTGGTACAGGTCAATAGGATTCCGGATCAGGCACTCAGACAGACATCCGCCATCCCACATAGCACTACTTCATGCGGGCTGTTGCCAACACTTTGTTGTGCAAAATGGAGTCTAACAAGGTCAGGATACACGACCTTACCCTCCTCTTTTGTGCGTTGGATGGATTGGTTGACTTGAGCAGGTTCGACGAGAACAAAGAAGTTTTCACGCCAAATCTTGGAGCCATTTTTCCTGAGCACCTCGTTTCGCTGAATATGAAACCCTTCAACGGCCGTGGGCAGAAGAAAGAGACAGTCGGGAGTTTGCTTACACCGATCTTCATGCACCTAAGCATTCATTAAGATGCTGCCGATGCCAACACCACTCACAACTTCATGGACCGAGAGCACATGATAAACTCCAGTTGGCTAAAGGATGGTCACTTCTTGAGCTTTAGGAGCGAGGGACGACTCCGTTTGCTGTGACTACCACATCGTGACAGCACCGAATTTGCTGGATATGCGTACATGATCCGGTTTGAGCCAGACGAGCGCCTCCTACGTGACATCAGAGCTCTACCACGCCGCCCTCCAGGAAACAGACGACCTCGAGCTGCACAAAGAGAACCAGAGGCTCCATTCCTTGCCTTTCCAGACATCCCAGCTACTCCGATACATGATCAGGGAGAGTTCCAGTGCATCGTGGTGGATGCTCTCAGCGTCATATGGGCCAGAGTATCGAGACCACTCTATTCGAGCAGGAGGAGTGTTCAGGCCAGGGCACCAGATGTCGTAGGACCTTCTCGCCAGCACCGCATTCCTTCATCGGACGAAGCGTATGCGACCAGCGAGGACACCGATTAGTCCTCCCACTTCTATCCTTTATTTTTATGAACTATTTCTTTTCATTTTTTTTCTATGACTCTTATTTCCGTACCCTTTATTTCTATATTGTTTCACTGCTTATAACTTGTGTTTGACATGTCTAACAGAGCTAAGATCACTAACATATCGACGATTTATACATTTTCGACAAGATGGAGAATTCTGTCCTACTGACGTCGATCGACACATAAATGACTACGTCGATCGACACCAGAGATAGAGAGGTACGAACTTCTAACCTAACATTTCGCTTTTTAAATTTATTTTTCACTTTCCTCGACTAAAATTACACTGGGACAGTGTCATTTAGGTCTGGGAGGGATGATTACTAACATTTACTCTGTTCTTTGAGTTTTATTCAATTGTTTTTAAAAATTTTATTTTTAATATTAAAAGCGGGATAAACTTTTGATTTTTTACTTGATGTCTAACAACTCTTTTAGCATCATTCTAGATTTACTTGTCACATATAGTGCTAAGATGCTAAAGGTGATCAACCTGTCAACATACACACTTGCTTAGATTGCCTGAAGGAACCGAAACTACCCTTCGACACTAAACCTGACACAAATTGCTTGTCTTGGGGCTTGAGGTACACTGTACTGGAATCCTCCTTCAAATTTGAAAGGTACAAGTCTGTAAACTTTTGGTTTCTTTCTATTCTCTCTTCGGTATCTAGAAAAGAAAAGATGAAATGATTTCCTGAGAGGCAGAGGGGTAAGTACATTACCGATGACTCCACTATTCTATTGTCAAAAAAAAAGAGAGAGAAACGTATAAAACCAACAAGATAGTCAGGATGGATTGAACACACATCTCTGATTCATTGGGGTTGGGTTAATAAAATATTCAGAGAAGAGAGATATAGGGAGAAACCAGAATGTGACTACATGTTTACTCAGATACATGTTTGAGTAAGAATCTATATGTCATGTGATCAATACTCCCAAGGTAAAGACTACACATTTATTTTATGTTATGAAATGAAGCTAGTTAAGGGGAATGATAGACAAGTATTTTCTAAGTTGCTGGATAGTTGAATTTGGTTGCTTAGCTAGGATATTGCATAATGTACTTCTAAGATTGGGACTTTTTGGATGTGGATTGCAACAAAATAAAAGTTGTGATCTCAATGTTTTAAATATGTGAATCCCTGCTGTTTTCAAACTTCTTTGAGAGAGACTACTAGTTTGTTTTGCTTGAGGACAAACAAAAGGGTAAGTCAGGGGAGTTGATATACCATAGATCTGACCCTCTTTAGCTATGGTATATGAGTATTTTTATACCTTATTACATTATATAGTAGTATTAGAGTATTTACAGGTCCAGATGCTTATATCGAAGAATTGTCGATTTCAAGATGTTTTGGAGATTCTTAAGAAACTTTACTGAGATAGAAAATCTACCGAGACTTTCAGTAACACAACGGTCAACATTCCCTGTTATATGACGATCGACGCTCGCACATCTACGTCGATCGACACATGAGCCATCCAATTCTTAAAGGCGAATTAGAAGATTTCATATTCTACAAAAAGTCTCGTTATTTACAACTTTAGTCCCTGGCCGTCTGTAAGGCTATATAATTAGGGTTTTGTACTACTAGAGAGGCAAACTTCTCTAGAGAACTTCTAGACCTAGTTTTGGAAGAGAGCAACTGGACTACCTTTGAAGAAGGGCTTAGGAATCTGGAGAGAGAGATATGATACTCCAAAACAGAGAAAATCTTGAACTCCTTTGCTTATATTGCTTCTGTTTACTTTGTTTCTCAATTTCAAATAAGTTTTATTTATACCATCATGACTTTGTCTCTCGTGAATATGTCTGAGTAACTCTTGTTTGTTAGATTTGGGTTTCTCATAAAGGGAAATATGTGTTAGCCACAAAGCTTATCTAGGGAATGATCTAATTAGTTTTTCAACTAGGTTTTGTTTAAAGCTAGATTAATGGTTTGTAAGCTTTGATTTGGATCTATTGATTAATTGAGTAATGATAATTATCCTTTAATACCCTAATTACATCTAGTTGATCTAACTTACCAGATTTACACGAGAGTTAAATCTAGTGAGTTAGAGAACAACAATAACCAAACCGTAAAGCTTGTCAGAAGAAACAATGATCGATACGACCACTGTTGTAATGATCATTGTTTAGAAAGGTGCATCGACCGATGCTCTTGTGGACATATCGATCGACACTTTCTCGCGATTAGCAAACGATAGTAGCTATCCGAGATCTGGACAATGGAAACCTTCTTAGTTTCACAATCTGTTTGAGTTCATGAATAGTTGACAACCCCTAAAGCCCTATTATAATTACATATTCTCATACCTGAGATAATGCCTAAGTCTAGCTATCTTCCTAACTGAAAACAACCTTAAAAACAATCTCTGCACAGTTTACTTGTTCACCTTAATCATTTACTGCTTTAATCATCTAGTCTAACCTTTATTTAATACTAAAAATCTATTGAGTAATCCTAGAGTCTCTGTGGATTCGATCCTTAAGTACTACGACTGAACCTCTTATTTGAGAGAGTAAGGTCACTCCTTGAGGTAATTTGAGTGATATCAACATGACACAAGATCTCGTGTTATGTCTCGCGAGCTTTGATTTGGAAGAACCATTCATGTATTTCGCCTATTGAAAGAAATCTAATGGATAAGACGTGGATTTCGCTTCCAAGGTATAACCTACAATCTCTCGAGCTCACTTATACTAACTGATTGAAAAAAATATAACTTCTTTTGTATGATTCTTGTAGAAATAGTCACAAGTACTCAAAAGGAGCAACTAATTTTGTGCATTCGTCAGCAAGAAGGTTGGGAAGTCTGTCTGAAATGTTATGCCCTTGTAGAGACTGTCACAATCTGAGCCATCAGTCACTGGATAACATTGTGGACCTTTT
>JABAYD010012302.1:0-13351 GCA_014822095.1 Diplotaxis tenuifolia
CGAAAATATTCCCGGAGCTCGACATTTTTTTATTTCAATTTTTTTTTCTGAACAACTATTTCAAGTTTTTTTAGGTGTGTTTAAAATGATATGGTGGCCTTCATATTTATAGGAATTTTCGAATCTGGTTGTTAAAATTTACTAGGAATTTACGACGAATATAGTTAGGTAGTTCAAAATTTGCTTCGGATTTACGACGAATTGTTTTGTTAGGTAGGCGAAAAAAAACGTGTCAAATAGTTAGCAGTCGTACATTCGTCGCAAGTTCGTCGTAAAATATTTCGTCGTAAATTCGACGCTAAGTTTACGAGGAATATACGAGGGAACAATATTTCGTCGTAAAAATCACGCTACTTTGCGTCGTTTTTACGACGAAAAATTTTCGTTGTTATTTTACGACAAAAGTGCGTCGAAACAAGTTTTCCTCGTAACTTCGTCGTAAGGTTGACGTTATTTTACGAGGGCTGTTTTTCCTCGTTAAATTTCGTCGCTAATTGTTTGTTTTCTTGTAGTGTATTATATTTTACATTTTTAATTTATTAATAATGATAAATTATAAATTTCAAAAAAATGTAATTATGTTTATTGAAACTCTATTGGTTAAAAATTATGGAAATTATTAACTACAAAACATAATGTATTGATAATCAAAAAGTTATATGTTTTGTTAATATGTGTAAAAAATTAAAACATAGAGGGAGTATGAAAAATCAAATATTTTCAATACACAGTTTCAAAAAAAAAATTCAATAATTGAGATTATAGACGCCTAGAATTTGAGTACTGTACCACATTAATCAAATGCAGTATGCTACCTCTCGAGACTGGAATTTAATGTTTGAATTGTTCAGAACCATGCATTAATTAGTCCAGTTTTATATTTGATTTCTTTTTAGTTTATATAGGATCAGGAAATATAAAAGGAGAGCTAAGTTAAAAACGTTAAAGCTACTTTTAAAAAAGGAGTAAAGAGAATAAGAACAATAAATATTCTTTTGTGTAGTAAAGAGAATAAGAACAATATTCTTTTGGACTTCACAAAAGCTAAACTGAAAATTTTATTTGAACATTCTGAATAATGGACATTTCTTTCTTTCTTTTTCATTTGTAAGAAATAAAACCGTAGGTCTCATATAATCTTCATACTGAGACAAATATCCTCTTTTACATAATCTTAATTAATAATCTAATATTAATTATTAAGTTGTTGTAAAAAAAACTAATCAAGACGATGATTCGTTGGCATCTTTCCAATCTAATCTTCAGTCCAGATTATAACTTAAAAGTCGTTTCCCGAGCTACCTATTAAGACTTTGTCTGAAAACAAATGGTACCATTTTAAGGTAACTAACTTAAGATGTGGGCTTAATTATCCAACTAATCTTAATTAAGACGTTAAGTGTACAAGTTACCTATCAATAATTATGTCGAGCGTGCCAGTTTTGATTGACTAGGGAATATATTCACTGTGGCTATGACTTTAACATCGCTGCTAACTACATTTACTGTAATTGATCACTGTTAACCTACTTCCTTTAACCACATATTGCTTACAATATAAGGTAAAATAAAACGGTACTGAAATGTAAAGTGTGGGGTCAAATGTAACAGACTAGAAGTTTCAGGTTCAAAGTAAAGAGAATAAAAGATGAGAGAAAGAGAGAGAGAGAGAGAGAACATGCCTGGAGAGGAGTGATGGAAGAGGAAGAGAAGAACTGATCAGCGGTGATGAACTGTTGGCTGAGTTTAGGACACACGTCTGTATCAGCCAAACATGCCCTTATCTTTCCCCAGTTGTCGGAATCCACAACGTTCTCTCTCAGCCAATCCGAGAACCCTTCGAGCCTGTACTCTTTGTAACCTCGACCCGGAACTTGATAAGACCCGTCGGGTCGGGTCACGACGAAAGCAAATATCAGAACCACCAGCAAAAGTCCGATCAGTATCGCCATACAGCACAAGTAAACAGCCAGCAGAGTCTCCTTGTGCCTGAGAGAATATGATTCAGAGTGATCATTTGAGCTCAAACGTGTTTGAATCAAACTGAAGCAAAAAAAAAAACTTACTGGTAAGCGCCGATGAAGCCACAAGTAGAGACGACGAGGATGAGAACGCCGAGTACGACGACGGGCCAGCGGAGGAGATTGACACACTCGTTGTCAGGCTTTGAGGCCAGCCATATCCCTGACGCCGTTATCGGTATTGAACATAGTAAAGCTAGTAAGTTCAGTATCGCCGTTAAGTTATTCGCTAACGCCATTAACTTTCTCTCTCTCTCTCTCTTGAAAAATTTAACGAGTATTAACAGTGAGAGAACTTGTCTCTGTTTTTCTTACTTATATAAAGGTCGGTGCCTTGGTGCGTTAGAGATGAGAGACTTGCATAAAATGACACTTTATGAGTTTGCTTTACTCTATAAGACACAATGCTATTCTAACCCACTTTATCTTACTAACTCTTTTTTTTGGACAAAATTAACCTTACTTTTTGGTAAGGGGAAAAATGATTGGGTTAAAAAAATAACCGTAAAGAAATCAGTTTTTTTTTTAGTCGCAATTAATGATAAATCATTTTTTAGTTTTTTTTTGGTCTGTAAATCACCCTTTTAGTTTTTTTTTTCTTGATCTCGAGAGAAAAAAAGACAAAAATTTTTTTTATTAACAATTAACGATATTTTTTTTCGAGGATGGCAAGAAACGTTGTGTTTTGGGAAGTTTTGGATGGGATTGGCGTGGATGTGTGCAAAGACATTGTGTGTGTATTGAATCAGTTGTTAGGTTTGTAGAGGACACACGGCTGTGGACATGAGACGAAGGAAAACATAAGTACGCAATATATTAGTTAAATACCAAAAGAACCATGAGTAGACATAAACCGAAAGGCACATTAAGAGCAAAACAAAAGGTTCCCATCAAGTGTATCATGTGTAGCTGTAAGAGACGGGTAGCTAATGTGATTGTGGTTGGGTGAATTGTGGTCGGTTAAGTCATGGTTAGGCGTTCGCTGTTCAGCAGCTTTATGGTCAGAGGTTAGATGGACGGGTGATGTGTGGTCAGGAATGAGCAATATGTGGATGGAGATTGTGATCCCCTTACGACTTGGATGATTAATGTCACAGCCAGCTGCAATAAACACACGTTATGAGGGAGCAGTACAAATAGATATAAATAAGTAGTGATTAAGAACGGAAAACAACTTACCGAGGGATTAACTTCAACTAGTGAAACTTCTTGAAAGTCAATGGAAGGGTGGTTAGGCAGGTTAAGATCAGCTTGGGAGTTTGAGAGGGTGAGAATAAGAGAGGAATCTCGACCACATCTTTCACCTTAGTATCTCCACCCTCACAACTTCCACTTCTACCGTATCCACCCTCACTTTTTCCATGTTCACATCCACCACCACTTCCAATGTAGTATCCACCGTCACCTCGACCACAACCACCCCCTTAGTACTCCACTCTCACGTCTTCCTCCACAGTATCCGCCACATATATATTTGTCACCACGATTCAGATTTCAAGTTTCTTAGAAGAAAAAGTCCTTCGTTTTTTTTTTCTCTTTTCCAGAACTCATAAAGAGAGGAACTTATGAACCTGACCTTAAAACGATTCAGATTCAAAAAATTAACAATCAATAACTAAATAGAATCCACTCAAGAGGTACTGAGTCGGAGATCGAGTCGGAGATGATAAAAATCGCCTCCAGCTTCTTCCTCCCTCTCCTAAGATACTCAGCACTGAAATTGCGGTGTCGACAACTTGGAAGTGGATCTTCATTGCTATCCATATCTCACCTGACCACCTCTATCTGACCAATTTTTCCTTGACCCCCATTCTCATCTCATGTCCATAACGAACACATCCACACAACTGTTATCCACATCCACACGTCCTCTATCCACAGAAGTCACATATGTCGCGTCATCTTCTCCACGCCAGAGTTCAGAATTGCTCACCATCTTCATTTCCTGCCTCTCCTCCAGCTTCTTCCTCCCTCTCCCAAGACATACGCCACAAAAACTACGGCGTCGGCGATAATAGTCCTTGCCATATCCTTTTCTGATTCATCTCAGAATCTCGTTCTTGTACGCGACACTGAAACTACAGTATTGATGACACATGCGGCGCAGAGATTCATCAGTATACATCTCCATTACGTAGATCCGTCATCGTTCATATCCATCGTAAAGTTGTTTTTATCATAAAATCAAGCAATAATAAATCATTAAAAAAAGAAAAAGAGAGAGAGAGAGAGAGAGAGGGAATGAGCAAACGAGTTAAGGATTAGATATCATTAGAGGATTGGATTCTTGATCAAAGAGTGTGGGAACCCCAATTTTTGGATCTGAGAAAATAGAGAAAGAAAGAAAGGTATTGTGATTTTGTTTGCTTGATTTAGGGATTTATAAAGTTGAACACGAATTGGAAAAAGAACAAGAAAAGAAAGGAAAGAACTTTATTATTTTTTAAAATTTTCAATTTGGTCTATTTAAATAATTTAACGAAACACACTTCCACGCAGTTGAGGGTTATATTGGACAATTTAGTAAGAGAAAGTGTTTTCTAAGTCTAAAGTGTTCACGAATTGGAAACGAAAGATCTCTCTCACGCACAGCTCCCAAGACAATTTCCAACTGTTTGGTTTTTTCCTAATTAGTCAATTCCCCACGGTTTTGAGCTAATTGGTTTCTCTTTCTTCCTGGTTTCCTATCCTTTTGTGGAAAGTTTTTCAAAATCTTAAAACCGCTTGGTAAGATTTTATCGGGTTCAACCCCCGACGCTCTGTCGGAGGGTCAGCGCCGCCGCCGCCTTGCCTCTGGAAACTCCGCTAACCTTCTGTTCTCAGTTACCATACCGTTTGAAGATATGAAAATGCGTAAGAAGCTCCTATGCTCCCTTCGTGCTCTGCTCTAGAGCTACAGAGGATTCTATGTACACTCGGAGTGCTCGCCCTCTCTTAGCTCACCACTGGGGATTCCTGGTTCTGACTACTGAGAGTCTCAAACCCCACCAACAAGATTTCTAGTTTGGATCCCAGTCTCACTATTGTCACCATTGTTTGTGCTTCAGTTCTTTTTGCTGAAAGCTGAGCTTCAGGGGACTCCCTCTTTTCTACCATCCAAGCTTTCGGTTTCAACCCTTACTTCCTCTCCACTTACAATAAGGGGAACTCATGGCACATCGCAGACTCTCATCAGCAGAGAAAGCCAAGGCCCTGGATCTGGGGACACAACAACCTGCCCGATCTGCTCGGGTCAAATCTCCTCTGCCAGATAATTCTGACTTGCTACGCAAGCATTCTCTGACCCTTATTGGCAGAGTTACACACAAATCTGTTCAAAAATTTTGGTCGCTAATCCCATTCTTTACAGGGCATTGGAAAACAGAGTTTAAACCTGTGGGATCTGATTTGGGCAATGGCCTTTTTTCAGTTCCAGTTTGAGCGAGAATCGGACCTGCTATCGGTCCTTGATCAGAGGCCATATCACTATGCAAGATGGATGATTATCCTACAGCGCTGGGAGCCAACTGTCTCCCCCAAGTTCCCATCGTTAATCCCTTTTTGGATTAAAGTCCAAGGCCTTCCGCTTCATCTTTGGACGGAACCCACCATCAAGTGTATCGGTGAGGATATTGGTCTCTTTGAAAAAGCCGAAATCTCTACACTGACGGTGAGAATGCGTGTCCACATCGACGGCCTTCTACCTCTAATCAAAACCTCCGTAGTGGAGTATCCAAATGGGGATGAGGTCACTGTTTCACTGCTGTATGAGCGGCTAGACAAACACTGTACGAAATGCTTCCGGCTTGACCATGAACTCAAGGAATGTTTGGTGGCTAGAGCAGAAGCAAAAGCTCTAAAGGCCACCCAAACTGGTCAAGAATCCGGCTCTATAAAAGAAGTTTCGCCCTCCGTTAACCATAATGCTACAAATCACAGAGATAGGGAAGCTAATAGGAACACAACGTTCCACTTCTCTTCTTCAAATCAGGGGCTTAATCAGGTCAGAAGATCTAGTAAGGACTCTAGAGAAAATCATCAGCACAGATCTTCTAGAGCGCAACCTAACATTTGGCAGGAACGAAGCTCCCTTCGCCGCTCTTATCAGGCAAATGAAAGATCAAGAGGTGAATTTGAGAGATCCTCACGTCCTTACCGCGAACCTTCCGACCATAGACATCTCCCTGGCCCTCCTAGTAGGAGCTACTATCGTGAAGTGTCTAAAAGGATTTCGGAGGCAAGAGAAACGGGGTCTAGCGCCTCTAAGAACATCCCTGTGCCGGACCCCCCCCCACTCAAAGGATGGAGGCTCCGACTGTTTCCCCCGTTCACGACACCCCCGAGCGCCTACCAGCATCTCAAAGACTGTGAACTTCTCCACATTCACACATCTCCAACTCAGGCAAGACCCCAACTGAACCAGCTACGGACTCTCACGAGAGGCTTCCTGCCTCTCTACGGCTTGGACCATTATCAGTGGAGGTGGATCACATAAATAAAGAAGGAGGAACCCCCCTGCACTCCCACTCCTCTAGCATTGGGAGGGCCCCGTCAAACCTAGCGAGTGGGTCCCGTGAAAGACTTCCTGCTATGCTGCGCTTAGGCGTCCCTCCTCTGGACGTCGATCATCAGAGCGGGGAAAGGGCTGATAACCAAGAGCGTCTTAGCAATGAGAGGCCCCCTATGTCGCTACGTTTGGGCCCAGCCTTGACAGTGACTGAGGATGCTGAGACAGCTGCGGCACCCTCTGCTGCCAGACGTAAACCAGGCCGTCCACCGGGAAGGAGAAAGATTGCAGAAATTTCAACCAAACCTAGAGGGACAGCGCCAACCAAAAGGAAGGTCCCTCTCAAGCCCTCTCCTGTTCGCCGTAAAACAATTGATACCGCGCCAAATGCAAAAGCAAATAAGACTGCAAGAGCTAGAAAAGGTGAGTCCTCACGAGCAGGAAGACACCAGGAACCATCAGCTGTGAGCTCTGATAACGTGCCTCTGTTCAACTTGATCCCTCGATCTACAAGGCGTCGGATGTATTTTCAGATTCCATCCTACCCCGCTCCTTAGCGATAGCCAGATGGAACCGTCAGGGTTTAGGGAATCCCCGGATAGTTCGTCGACTAGGAGAGATATCAGCTAAGTATGATCCAGATATCATCTTCATTATGGAATAAAAAAAAACCCTGACGAAGTTGTCCTAAAAAAGCTTGAGCACCTCCGCCTGCGCTATGACTGCCATCATTTAGTCTCTCCAACAGGACATGGGGCCGGAGGATTAGGAATCTTCTGGAAACACGAGCTAAACCTTCAAGTACTAGAATCTGATGCAAATGTAATAGATACAATTATTGCTTTTGAAGGAAAAACTTTTTACTCTTCTTTTGTGCATGGTAGCACTGATCGCCGACAGAGGAATCTCTTATGGGATCGGTAACTTGCAAAAGATGCAGGCCGTGATGAACCTTGGTTTATAACCGGGGACTTTAATGACTTGGTTTGCGGAGATGAGAAGGATGGAGGAATTGAACGACCAGAAGGGTCCTTCTCCGATCTTCGCACCTTCTTCTCTGAAGGAGACCTTTTTGACCTCCAACACTCAGGAGACTTCCTGTCTTAGAGAGGGAAACGAGGAGACCACCTAGTCCGGTGCAGATTAGATCGAGCGGTCTCTAACACAAAATGGGCTGAGGCCTTTCCGACGGCTAGATGCGAATATCTTGGTTTCGAAAGCTCTGATCATAAGCCACTCCTATCCTTTTTTGATAAAGGAAACCGTAGGAGGAGAGGGCTGTTCCGCTATGACCGTCGTTTATGTAAAAACGAAGAGGCAAAAAAGATTATTACTGAGTCCTGGCGATCAAACTCCACGGGCACAATCAGAGAAAAGCTCAGCTCTACTAAGAGTGCCATCTCAGCGTGGAATAAAACCCAACAAAGAAATAGCCAGTGGGTCATAGAGCAAAAGAAACGAGAATTGGATGCTGCTCTCTCAAGCCCAACAAATGATGTAGTCCTGATTCAGACTATCTCATAATCATTTAATGCTGCGTATTTGGCTGAGGAAGAATACTGGAAGCAACGTAGCCGACTGCTTTGGCTGAAGTTGGGAGATCGAAATACAGGGTATTTCCAGGCCATAACAAAGTCCCGCAAGCGCACAAATGGGTTCTCGGTAATTGAAAATGAAGATGGCGAGATGGTCCACAAGGAAGCGGAGATTGTCTCGGTTATTGGAAACTACTTTCAGAACTTGTTTGAATCACAGCCGGGTGAACGGGAAGAGATATTCAGACAAGCCCTCCACCCTATTGTCTCCGAGGAGGAAAATATCTCTCTCATTTCTATTTCGACAGCAGATGAAATTCGAGATGCAACCTTCTCAATTCATGCGGATAAGGCACCAGGCCCGGATGCATTTTCAGCCGGGTTCTTCCACACCCATTGGGATGATATTGGTCCAGACATTGTCGAGGAGGTTCAAGGGTTCTTCGCGGGCAATCAATTTCCGTACTTGATCAATGATACGCATATCAGGCTCATCCCTAAGATCTCCCATTCTCAGAAGGTCTCAGATTACCGACCGATCGCGTTGTGTAATGTCTACTATAAAATCTATTCCAAGATCATCACCAAGCGACTCCAACCTCTGATGGAGAAACTTATCTCGGAGAACCAATCTGCCTTCGTGCCGGGGCGTGCTATCGGAGATAACATGCTTATCACTCACGAGGTTCTTCATTACCTCAAAACATCCAAGGCCGAGCAACGATGTGCCATGGCAGTCAAGACTGACATGAGCAAAGCCTATGACCGACTCGAGTGGGAATTCATCTCGATATTGCTGACTCGGTTGGGGTTCCACCTTGATCTAATCAGATGCATAATGCAGTGTATCACATCTGTTACATTCTCCTTCCTCATTAACGGCTTGCCTAGAGGGAAGGTAGTACCGAGCCGAGGTCTCCGTCAAGGTGATCCTCTCTCTCCCTACATATTCATAATGTGTAGCGAAGTCCTCTCGGGATTATGTAACAGAGCGCAAGAAGGAACGCTCCAAGGGCTCCAAGTGGCGCGAGGCTGCCCTCGTCTCACTCATCTCTTCTTTGCGGACGATACAATGTTCTTCCTCCAAGCTAGCAAGGAGAATTGTGCATCTCTCAATACCATTCTGGCCATGTATGAACAGGCGTCGGGCCAATGTATAAGCAAGGAGAAGTCGGCCATTACTTTCTCCAAGAAAGCTCCGACATCTCTGAAGTTAATGGTCAAAGTTGAGCTGCAAATCGAAAAGGATGGTGGAGTGGGAAAATATTTGGGGCTTCCCAAACATTTTGGTCGCCGGAAACGGGACCTATTCTCATCAATTGTTGATCGAATAAAACAGAAGGCCCGAGGTTGGAAAAACAGATTTCTCTCCACTGCCGGGAAATTGGTAATGCTCCAGAGTGTTCTTGCTGCAATACCTTCTTACCCCATGTCATGCTTCATGCTGCCGGTATCGTTGTGCAAACGGATTCAGTCAGCGGTTACCCGATACTTCTGGGATCAAAACGAAAATGAGAGGAAGATGGCGTGGATCTCCTGGGACACCATGGCAAAGCCGAAGGCGTTAGGGGGGTTGGGGCTCCAGGATTTTCAAGACTTTAATGTTTCCTTGTTAGCCAAGGTTGGATGGAGACTCCTACATAATCCCCACTGCCTCTTAGGTCAAATCCTATTTGGGAAGTACTGTCAAGACGATGATATCCTACAAGCTACGGTTTGATCGACAATGTCTCACGGATGGCGAAGTGTACTCTTGGGCAGGGATCTTTTACTCCAAAATCTAGAATGGCTGGTAGGCAATGGGGCGTCAATCAGTCTCTGGAATGATCCCTGGTTGAGCCTAACTGGTCAGATGAGACCAATGGGACCACCGAATGAACCACAGAAAGATCTTGTTGTGGCGGACCTCATGACACCAGACGCAAGAGAATGGGACTTACCAAAAATTAAACTCATCCTCCTGGTCTATGAAGAGTGTATCCTCAGTATAAAACCAAGCTTAACTGGGGCTCCAGACAAGCTTGTGTGGCTCGGAACTAAGTCGGGTGAGTACTCTACAAAGTCTGGCTACTTCACTGCTGCAAATAAAGATGGCGTTAGAGAGCTGCAACTGAATGCTAACGGAATTAATTGGAGAAAGAGTGTCTGGAACCTGCCATGTGCTCCAAAGGTCAAACTCTTCTCGTGGAAACTGCTAAAAGGGGCTCTCCCTGTGGGTGAAAGGCTGGTGGAAAGACATGTACCGGCGAATCCACTGTGTAAAAGATGTGGCTGCTCCGAATCTATTCTTCATCTATTTTTCCAGTGTCCATATGCTCAACGAGTGTGGCTTCTAGCTCCTCTCATGACGGATCTGGATTTGAGCGGAATAATAGATTTGTTGTCCAGCTGGGACTCCCTCTACGTACTCAGGTGCCTTCCCCCCTCAGGTGTAGCAACAGGATCTCTGTTTCCTTGGGTGTTGTGGTCTTTATGGAAAGCTAGAAACAAATTTGTTTTTGAGGGCCACTCAGCGTCTTCTGAAGAAACATTGTCCTTGGCTATTAAGTTGGCAAGAGAATGGAGCATGGAAGTAAAGAAAGAGAGTTGCAGTGTCCGTAGCAAGCTTCCCCAAACAGAGCTTTCCCCCCCTGATATTGTTGTTGTTAGGTCGGACGCCGCGTGGTCCTCTGTTTCGCATGACGCGGGGCTGGGTTGGATCATTATCTCTAGCTCTGGAAGTCGCTCTTTTCAAACATCAGTCAGCTGTGTTTCCTCGCCTCTTGCGGCGGAAGGACTTGCCCTCCGAGAAGCAGTCTGTGTTTGTGTAAGCTTGGGGTTGAAGACGGTGCGTGTCGAATCTGATTCTTCTCAACTAATCAAAGCTGTCAAGATTGATGCCTCCATAACTGAACTTGATAGTGTGGTCGCTGATATTGCTTCGTTTGTTTTAGCGTTTGAGTTTGTTTCTTTCTCCTGGATTTCTAGGGAGAAAAATGTAGTTGCAGATGGCTTGGCCAAAGATGCATTGAATGTATCTGAACCTATTGTTGTTGGTGATGCTTTCATTGCTCCCAACTAACCGTCTTTATTAATCGAAATATGTGTTTAAAAAAAAAAGTCTAATGTGTTCTTTTGGGTAATTGAAAACTTTAAATGTGTTTCTAGAAGTAATTTTTTCTAGAGATAATGGGCAGTGTGAACTTTGTTTTACGCTAAAATTAGATTTTGATCCGCGTTTTTCAATCCCGGAATTTTTTTATGATTAAAAATTTATTTATTTTGTTTTGTCTTTATTTAATGTATGTTTTGATATAAAAATTTTAATCCGAAATTTGTGGTGATGAATGTTTTGCATTAATTTTTAGTTTCTGTTTTTTTAGATTTGGTTTTATATTTTGATTTTTGGTTTTTAGTTTTCAAATTTCTATTTTTGATTTTTAGTTTTAAGTTTTTAGTTATGGTTTTGCTTTTTTAGATCTGGTGAGTTAGTTTGAACTGCTATTACCAACAAACAAATTCAAATAATCGAAAATCTAATTTAAAATTGAAAAGATGACATTTTTTTTTGGTCAACACATGACATTCTTTTAAAACAATTAGCAATAGTTTATTTTGTAAATAAACAAAAACAAAAATATAACCTGTATTTTCAGCTATTGGTTTTGGTTTTTAAGTTTTAGATTTGGTTTTTGGTTTTGCTTTACATTTAATATTTTCAAAAATAATCAATAAATTATTTAACAAAAATAAAAAACGGTATATTACGATTTTCAAAACCTATTGGTTTCATATAATTAGTAAATTTTCATAGATCATATGTTGATAATATATAAATATGTATATTAATCGTGTTAGTGTCATTTAAGTAATACGGTTCAATCAACTATATGTCATATATTATTTGAAACATTCTAGAAAATGTCCAAATTTAAATGACAACTTGTATCAGTAAATAAAAGAATAAAAATTAAAACAATTTGCAATAGTTTAGTTTGTAAATAAACAAAAACAAAAATATAATCCGTATTTTTAGCTATTCCTTTTGGTTTTTATTTTTATATTTGGATTTGGTTTTGCTTTACATTTAATTTTAAAGAAGAATCAATAAATTATTTAATAAAAATAAAACAAATAGTATATTATGATTTCCAAGATTTATTTGTTTCATATAATTAGTAGATTTCCATATTTGTTATGGAACTGTTCAGATATGAAATTGGTTTCATATAATTAGTAAATTTTCATAGTTCATATGTTAATGATATTTAAATATATATATTAATCGTGTTGGTTTAATTTAAGTAATACAGTTTAATCGACTATATGTCATATATTATTTGTAACATTTTAGAAAGTGTCTAAATTTAAATGATAACTTGTATCAGTAAATAAAAGAAGAGCTCTGTTTTAATAGAGTAGGTTCCTGTCCGATACAAGAACCCGGTTTAGTGCTAATTAAAAGGGAATGGATTTATGGTTTTATTGCATCTTTTTTTTTTTACAATGTTCATTGTTGATTTTTTTTTTCTTTAGTTAACTTGTTCAAAGGGAAATTTTATTTCCACTACCTTGCGGTGAACAAGTTAATCTGGCAGGACAACTTTTTAAGGGGGTTTTAGTAGTGAAATCATGTCACATGGATGGTCACTTTGAAACCGAGTTTGTGTTTACAGCGCTGCCATAACCACTTTATATAGTTGAAAGATTCTTTGCGTTGAACTTAACCGGGCATGTTATTGCCTTATGGATACCGACTATTTGGCTTTAAATAAAACTTGTTGATTTAGAAAAAAGACCTCAAACCGAAGAAAACATCATCCCACTTCCAGCAACAGATGTGACATTTTCATAATGTGCTATAACTATTACGTTATGCGAATTTCGAATCCATACATCAAGATATAGTTGGTCCGATCCAGCAAAGCGAATATGAAATGAAGTTAAATCCACTCAAACAAAACTACGAACCGAAGGACTCGAGGAATGAATATAAGAGCATCCACAATGACGGATACTTAAGAGAAATGCTTAGAGATAAAAAAGAAAAGCATTTCGGATTATATAAGGATATTTCGAATTTTTTATTTTAAAAAAATGACCATTCGCGGCCGTCTCATGGACAATGTGACTCGCGAATAGTGTAAAAATTGATCTTTAAATAAGGATTTTTAAGACCAAATCCTTAACTGTTCATTGAACCTACTGATTATTAAATTATTTTTTTCCTAAAAATTCCCCTAAGGATTCTTTGTTGTGGATGGTCTATGTAAGACCCAAACCCGGCCTTCGAGGCCGCGGTCGAAGCCTCACATCGCTCGGTCCTCTTC
>JABAYD010012307.1:0-10732 GCA_014822095.1 Diplotaxis tenuifolia
TGATACACTTTCCGAGTCCTTTAGACTTTAAATCGGCTGAAGTGTTCATCGCCCAATCAAGGTAATTGTCTCCATTGAGATCAAGGGCATTGTAATCCGAGTGATGGAGTCTCGACATCTGAATTTATTAATAGATTCATACTTTTAGATATATAATAATTATATTATTATTTATTTGTATATACTTTTATATACATAGAGAGGTATATATATTTTCTTTATTAATATTATATGATTTATAATATGCAAGTCATATAAACATGCAAAACTTACGTAGTATTCTAACATGAATCAACTAACAATGTTGTCATCAATATGTGAACGATTTATAAATGATTGATAATGCGGTTTGGTCCTTAACGAGTATGCACATGTGTATGTATCAATACGGTTTTCTTAAGCAAGTGTAATGACTTTATAAGAACAAGCGAGCAATGTGGTTTTATGTAAGCAACAATACGTGAACATAGGACAAAACATTACGAGCCAAGCGAACAAGCAACACGCATGAGTTTGTGAACAATCGACATATGTTCATCAAACAACTCCTGAGCAGTTCACAGTAATCAAATTCAGGTTTTAAGTTTCAAGCTCTCGGTTATAGCAATACGGTTTCGGTTTCATGTTCTAGCAAGTAATAGGTTGCTGGCTCGAGATAAAAAAACCGGGTTAATGTATGATGCAAGCGAGTATTTAGTTTCAAGTTCAACATGCAAACAATAATTCCGAGTAATATAAGAGGTTTCAAGGCCCTTTTATATGTATTCAATAAGTTTCAAAGTCGGATTCAATCATGAGTCATGTGGTTTGTCATACGGGTTCAAATGAGTTCATGGTGATCAAGTTCAGATTAAAGCTCATGAATACTATTAAGATTTAACAAGAACCAGTCTAAGGTGCGTGATTCTAATCAAGACAAACACATAGTCTCAGTATGATTCATGTTAAAACAATGCTTATATGCGGCTTGGAACAAAACAACAATGCGCGAACAAGTGGTGAAATCATACAAGAACGAGACAAGCGGTCAACATGAGATTTCAAGGTCTCGTGCACTTAAGCTATTTATCAGTTCATGAAACACATTTCAAACACACGATGAGGTTTCAAGGCCTTGATCATAACAAGTAAAACAATATATAGATCACGGTTTTAAGTGATACCATAAGTGCGAGATGCATCAATGGTGATACGAGGTTTCAAGGCCTCGCTAGCCGAATGAGTTATGTGAACAAGCTCTAGGTTTTCAAAACCTTCTAGTTACGACATCAAAACGGTTTCGGAATGATCAATCAAGTTCTAATGATTCTTTATAGGCAAGGCGATCAATCTCATGTGTATGTTCAATGTTCAAGCAAGCGGTGATCAAGTTATGAGTTATAGTTTTAGACAATATCAATCCATTTTTAAGACAATGTCAAGCCAATTTCATGTTTATATATATACGATCAAACAAGCCAAGTTTGCGATCAAACAAATGGAGTTTACAAGCTTCTCGATTTAAACAAAACGGTTTAATACTAGGTCAAGCAAGCAAGCGATTCATGGATACAAGCTCTTGGTTTAAACAAACGTATACAAACATGAAAAGCGATTTAACAAGACGATTTATGCAAAGATTATAAGCCCTCTTTTTCAGTTCATGTAAGTAACAAGGTGCTTAATGTTCGGTTTTCAAAAAATTCAAAATAGCAAATCGTATCTATCAAGCTTTAACCTAGTGTGTAGTATTGATATAAGTAATCAAGCAGCCGCGAATGTAATGCAGAGACAATCATCACGTTTATGATTTACGATTCTAAGTGACATGCGTTTCTATACGAGCTCAGGTCATTCAAGTTAAGCGGTCTCAAGTTCAAGGTCATGTTCTATAAATCTTATCTTAGTGACTTCGTATTAATTAAGCAAACAGAGAACAATTCACACAAGTTTGAATTCATTCTCTCGGTTTATACAAATAAGCAAAGCGGTTCTAGTATCCAAGCTCACAGGTTTTAGACACTTAAAACGTACGGTAACATCAACAAGCAAACGATCATTATAAAACAAAGAATCAATCACACAAGTGTAATCGTCATATCAAGTACTTTGTTTTTCATTCTAGGTTTTTACATATTTGATACCATGCGGCTTAGGGTTTATGTAACAATTTTTAGGGTTTATGTTCTTAAGATCTATATTTTCAGGTTTATCGGATTTTCAAATAACCAAATGATAGTTCTTCTCTTCTTCGAGGAAGCGAGGAAAAAGAAAAAGCACTCAGGAAAGTGCGAAAATGACCAATCTTTTAGCGTTGTGTAGTCGATCACTGGATCTTAAATAAGATGTTTTATTTTTGTTTAGAATCTTTTCAAACATTTGCATTAAAAAGGAAAATAATCTAAGAAAGCTTATAGGTGTATATCAATGGTAACTTAGTTGAAAATAATCTAATAAGCCAATCAAATGAATAAAACAGAACTTAATACATATGCTTTATGGCTCTCACAGTTCATATGAAATCGTTTGGCTTCCCAACATTGATGTTCTGTTCTGCCAAGAACTCTGTAATGGCCTTCTTTTGCCATCCTTTGAAGCTCCTGTCACAAAAAAAAAAAGAACTATTTCATTATAATCCCTGAACAGGTATCAAGAGAACAATATATAGAGAAGAATGATTATAGACTTTACTTGTGATCAAGATGAGCTACGATCTCGCCTCCCGGGAATGATGCTTTAGTAGCTTCAAAAGCTGCTTGGATTGATTGTCTCCAAGTTCCACCAATGTGATTCTCTCCAGGATTTGGTTCTTCCATTGGCAATGAGTATCCAGAAAGCAAATGCCCTACCCAAACATCATCTTTCCTGATGAAGGCAATACACAAATATTCAGCCAGAGAGACGGACTTTAATGTTAGTACTCAAGAGAGTTGTTGACAACTTACAAAACTACATCCATATGACGAGGAGCATAATGTCCACCTCCAATCCCTAGAAGCACTTTCCTCTTCCCCGTTTCACTGTCCACAAAAATTGTGATTCACATTAGTTTATATATATGTGATGTAACTATAAGGCTACCATTGATATATACCTGTTCCAGTCTCCTACAGGTTCACCACCTCCAAGCCCAAGTCCTTCCCACATTAACTGAATCCACATAACACCAATGCTTATTGAAACCATAAAATAAAATAACAAAGTTTGTTTACCACTTACAAGAGCCATAACTTGAGCTGCGTCTTGTCTCTTCCAGTACTCCTCTGTACTACCTACATGTACACAACGACACAATGATTTTATCAGAGCCTAGAACTCTCCAAACACGAGCTAAGCATTAAGCTATAATGAACAAAAGAAAGAAACTCACCAATCTCCAAAAACATCGCTGGCTTACTAGTGATTGGTCCATGATGAGTACCTTCCAATGTTATCTACACACCCACACACAAAAGGCAACTCAAAATCTCCATATATCAAGACATAAAGCAAATTAACAAGAAACAAAACCTCAAACTCAGGAACTAAGCTATGAGCTTCAGCCATCTTCTTCAAAAGACGCAACCACGGACCAATCCTAGGGTTTGGCAACGCCGCCCATCCCTGCTTTCCTCCCTGCGGCGGCGATTCTCCTTCCTTCAAGTGAAGCACTCCTACACTCAAATCAACCAAAGCATCATCTTTTATACAAAAGGAGAAGAAACCCACATAGAAAGTTCGAATCTTTTAGCTATACCAATAGGGTGAACAGTAAGAGCAGGACGGTTCGAGACGGCGGTGTGACGGCTGAGGAAGATGACTTCGTCAACAGCTTCACCGGTCGCTTCTTCCCACCGTGAATCTAGATCGTCTTCCTTCACTATTGATCCGTCGTGTTGAACCAATCTCGTTTGCTGGTTAACGAAACTCTTCATGTCCTGAAGGTTCCGACAAGAAGTTTGTTCAGACGCGAGAGAGAAAAGGTTTAAAACGACGGTGGAGAAGGGTTTAGGAACGTTACCGGCGGCAAGATGGGTCCGGTGGTCCATCCCGGCATGGCGAGAAGCGATGCGGCGGGGTTGATCGACGCTGTGTCGGAGGTGGTGGCGACGATCAGTGTCACCATCTCTCTCTTTGGTACTGTAACGCGACAAGTGGCGTTTAGAAGCGATTTGATACGAGCTGCGTTTGTTTGGAGAGTGAAGCGTATTATGTTTTGGCCGCTTATTTTCAAAACCATTTTTGTAGATTTTGGTTAACATTTGGAAAGATATTAAAAAGTTTGTTTTTTGTTTGGCGAACAAGCTAGTTATTAAATTGCATACAGGCATATATATCAATGCGATCAAGTGTTTCCTAATAGCTTTAAAATGTGAATGAATCCAAAACAAATATGGTGCTGCCCAGGATCGAACTGGAGACCTTTTGCGTGTAAGGCAAACGTGATAACCACTACACCACAGCACCTAATGTTTACTACATCTCTATTTTTATTTAATGATATAGTAAGTATTTTGAATGATTTTTCTTGTAGCTGCAAGGACTGGTGCTGGACAATTGTTGATTTTTTTTCTTGTAGTTGAAGAGACTGGTGCTGAACAATTGTTCAATAAAGATAGGACGATAAGCTCAAGAATTTTTATGAGTTTTGTTTCCTTTCAAAGTTGTGTTTGTTTGATTGAAACTTTCGTCTTGGGAGTGATTCATATAGGTGAAGCGTGCTTTATAAGTTTCACTAAGCTTGTTCATCTTTGTGTGATGAGAAACGAGAGAGAGTGGTGAAGGCAAGTCGTGATATCACTCTATACAGTAAAAAGTTACCATTGAGGTCCAAAATTAACAACACCAAACCTCTGCTTTTGGTTTTCATGTTTGTTTATGTTATCCTGAAGGCATTGCAGTTTGGTTTAAGCTTGTTGTGGGCTATAATGTTTGTGTGGCAGACTTAGTAAATACAACAAAGAGATGAGGTTTTGGAGAACAAAGGGAAGATTTGGAAGCCGTCATGAAGATTATATATGTTCTTGTTATAAGGGTCCTTTGTTACAATAATGAAAATAAACTGAGATTATATGTACAATGATGTACAATATGTGATTGTGAGCACATATAGTACTAACAACATGGTACTACCCATCCCTGGCCTAAGGAGAGGGGATTAAACACCCAGCTTCCAGCTATTGTCTCTGACCTAAAAAGATTGTGGGTTTTGGCCAAAAACTTCTTTAATCAGAAAAAAAAAACACCTTAATATCATTACAAAATTAAATGATTTTGAAGTTAGAGAAATTTATAAAATAATTTTGATTACTTTTGAAAATCTTTATTTTTAATTTTTAAAAGTATTATTTTAATTTCAAAAATATTTATTTTTAATATGTAAAAATATAAGAAGGAAAAAATATTTTTCAAAATAAAAAAAAAAGTTTGAAAACAGAGAGGGATCAGATGATATGAAAATTGGAGCGCCCAATTGTCGTAAAAGGTTTTGAGCGGAACGCTCTTCACGCATATAACTGTGCGAGATTAAAACCCAATCCTCACTTCCCCTTTAAACCTGAAGGATCATATTTTCAAAGCTTAGCACTTCATTTTGTTTTATAGGCCCACTCGTCATCACACGTCTATCTTCACAACCGATGTGGGACAATTTGAGAGCGTGTAAATATTTTTGTCCCTCCTCACCTATTTGTTTCTCAGATGGAAAGTCTCTGATTCGGTTGGAGGGTTTGGCACTTCTCTCCGGAATATGCATTTTACTAATCATTTTTTATATATTAACCCAAGGTAATTGTAATTTAATGATTTATAGAGTGTGATAGAGAGCACAAAGACGCAAATTGACTTGATAAAATCTAGGTCGAACCTAGGAAACTTGAAGCCATGTCCACACACAAAAAAAACAGCTTAAAGTTTTACAGTGGATTACTACTGCTTAAGTATAGGTTGGACTAATTATATTGTCTGTGCCAAAAAAAAAAAGACTAATTATATTGTCTATGAGATATGCTATGTGCTCAACCAACGACAATGGTGCACTTTCTAGACTTTCTTGGAACCTTTTTGATTTCCTTGATCATGTCAAGGAAACTCTCGCTTAAAGTAAGTTTCTTCAAGACATGGCAACTCCTCAGAAAATAATTTGCTAATTTCATCTGGCTTGATGTCCTCGTTGTGACTGGTGTCCAAAGCTGAACATACTCGAGGGATGATACGAAACATAGTGGCACGTAAGAGAGTTCTATTGGCCATGCTTCTATATTAAACTCAAATTCCTGATAATTAACAAAGAGATAGTTTACGTGTTATGTGACATGAAATTTTACACAAGTAAATGAGAACTCACCAGAACCAATGTGTGTAGATAAGGACAGCAATCAAGAAAGCTTGGAACCCAAAAAGACTCAAGGAACGAAGCATGTAACCAAGACAAGTTAGAGAACTGTGGTAACACTTCCAATTTTGAGTAAGCATGGATGACCTATATGTCACAATCAAAACTATATCATAATCATGCAGTTTATATTGTTATTAATGAATCAACCGTATATGTGTGTGTGTACCTCTAGAGTATCAGAAGAGATCTTCATGCCACTAACAGTAGATATCCCGGTGAGGAAATTACGTATCATAACCCTCTTGGAAGAATCATTATCATGGTCCAATGTGTTACCATACCTCACATCAAAGTGAACATCGATGTTTACAACTGCATAGGGAGCAATACTGTGTATAACAATGCTTCTAGATAAGTCATCACATAGACTCATATGCTCAAGACTTGGAGCATAGATTTCAACAGCATGATCAGGGGCATATCTGAAAAGTCCGTCTTTGTAACCCCAAATCTCAAAGGTAAAACTTTTTAATGACTCTGAGCGCACACGTCTAAGTTCAAGAAGCTCACCCCTGATTATAGATAGCTTTTCAAGAACCGGACAGCTAGTTATAAGCGTCTCAAGGTTGGATCCATCATACATTACTCTATCTAAACGCATAACCTTGAGACAAGGCAGCGAAACAACAGACACTGGTTTCAAAGCTACGTTGTAGAGACTTAAGTTGACTAAGGTGTTACTTGAATATAGACAAAGAGGCATACGAACTAGAATATCATATATAGACTTAACCTGAAAATCTATATGACGAACTCTACGCCTAACCAAAGCCTTTATCCATGACTTCAAAACACTATCAGCATAAAAAGAATTATTATAGATCATCTTGAATCTATACAAGTCTAGATTTTTGTTAGATTCAAGAAATCTATCTACGAACTCCATTAAATCAACACCATCATCATCGAAATGGAGCGAATCCAAGTCGAAAACAGGAACCTGTAACCAGAGACTCCTCCAGCGTTTCGATAAAAGGCTGCTTCGAACTGAATCTTTTGTCGAGAGAAAAGAGAGTATGTGACAAAGCAATGGATCTGGTAAATCGTTTATCACACAGCAGCTTCTTCTTTCCTCTGAGTTCCTTTGCTTCTCTTCTTTCACATAGCTTTTCTCCATTTCGTATGCCCTCTAAAGTCCTAAACCCTAAGCTTCCACACAAGCTTACTTTTATAAACAAACCCTAATATAAACTGGAGATACAATTTTCCGACGCCTTTTTGTCTTTTTTTTTTTAAAGTAAAATTCTCTTTCTTTATTCAATGAAAAATATTAAGTTTACATTTATTAAATATAAAAAGTTTTTTAAAAAAATAGAAAAATATTAGGTTTTTGAAGTTGTACAAATACATATTTAGTGTTATAAATTATTTACTCACATAATAAATATACAAACCATAAGAATGGTTATTTAGCTCAATATTGTTTTCTGAATAATTTTGTGTCTTTCTTCTTATTTGGTTCGAATTTCTTCTCAACACCAGCAAAATTATAAAGTTGCAAATGGATTCTTTTTTTTTTTTTTGTAACCGACGCAAATGGATATCACAGTGGGTTGATCATGTGTGGCCTAGGACGCAGCCATAACTGAAACGCGAACAAGCCCTAAACACGTGTTTTGTCTACTATAATCATATCGAAACATGTGAGACCGGACTTTCCAAAGCATCAAATCAAAAACCCTTTTCTCCTCCTCCTTTTCTATTTATCATTTTCTCTTTACCTATAGAAAAAGCATCACAATGGAGGCTTCTCAAGAAGCTAACCTTCCCAACTACATGAAAGATGACAACGTTAGCCAAGAAACCAAGAAGTTGATATCTTCTCTTCCTTCAGACAAAGATTTCATGGGTTACAATCTCTACAACTACAAAGGTTGTTGGTACTATCCCAACACACTCCAAGCCGTTCTTGATGTCCAAGAGCATTTCCGTCCACGAGAGAACGATATAATCCTTGCTTCTTTGCCCAAAGGTGGTACCACTTGGCTCAAATCTCTAGTTTTCGCCGTTTTACATAGAGAAAAATACCGTGAAAATCCCCAAACCCATCCTCTTCTCTCACACAACCCTCATGACCTTGTCCCGTTTCTTGAGATTGAGCTTTACACTAGTAGCCAAACTCCGGATCTCACCAAGTTTCCTTCTCCTATGATCTTTTCTACACACATGCACTTGAATACTTTGCGTGAAGCCACCACAAAGTCTTCTTCCTCACCATGCAAAATCGTCTACGTGTGTAGAGGTCTCAAAGATACGTTTGTCTCCGGTTGGCATTATAAAAACAAGTTGCACCGCACCGAGATGGATCAAGCCAGTTTTGGGCTGATGTTTGATGCTTACTGTAGAGGAGTTACCTTGTATGGACCCTATTGGGAACAAATGTTGAGCTACTGGAAAGGGAGCTTAGAAGATAAGGAGAATGTTCTATTTATGAGGTATGAAGAGATCGTTGAAGAGCCTCTTCTTCAAGTCAAGAGGCTCGCTGAGTTCTTGAATTTCCCGTTCACCAAGGAGGAGGAAGAGGGTGGATCGGTGGAGAAGATCTTGAACATGTGTAGTTTGCGTAACTTGAGCAACCTGGAGACTAACAAGAACGGGACTACGAGGATTGGTATAGATTCTAATGTGTTCTTCAGGAAAGGTGAAGTTGGTGACTGGAAGAATCATCTCACTCATCAAATGGCTAAAACCTTCGACGAGATCGTTGAAGGTAAACTACAAGGTTCTGGTTTGGTATTTCAATAAGGCTGTGTTATATATGTAATATGTTGTTGTTTTAACTTAAGCAGACATGTGGATGTGATTTGTATCAACTTTATCCCCTGTTTTATCATTTTCTCATTGTTGTTGGCTCTTTGGGGTTTTGTTTGTATCCTCTTCTAATGTAGTTTGAACTATTCTAAATTAAATGCAAGTTGGTTTGATTAAAAAAAAAAAAAAAAAACTTAAGCAGCCATAAACTTTCAGGGAATAAAATGATGGCATGTTATGTTATGTTATTGGCTTTGAATAAAATCTTATAAGATTTTCTTTTCTCTTTTAGGAACAGCCTTATAAAGGTTATTATTACAAACTAGCGAGGTTAGGTCTCAGAACTACCTCCAAGATTCTAAGTTACTAACTAACACCATATAATAGAAAAGGGTCGGGGTCAAATTACTGCATTCCTCACTTGCGGTTTACCATCTTATTGTACCTGCACTCAAAACAACAGAGAATGGTTGGTTTCAAATTCATATATTTGATACCATGTAAGAAGAGTAGAGAAGCTTGTGAACAAACCTCTTGATATGATCTACTATCAGAAGCCTTGGCCCTGGTGGAATGTTCACTTCTTGTAGCTCCCTAGATTCAGAATTGATCAAAAAAGAGACAAGACAAGGTTTAGTTTATATAATAAACTCACGCGTGAAGCTTAAAAGAGATGTATATGTAACCTGTCATATTCCTCAAGGCCTAGCTCCAATAGCATAGCTCTTGCCTCTGTGTAAAGGGCCTCTTGGGCATTGCGCGATCTGATTGTCTCACTTACCTCAAGGGAAAACACAAGCCGTGTTAATTAAGAAGAAGATATAATACTCTTTTTGTATTATTAATTAATTCACGAATCCATTTAGCACCTTACACCTAGCAATGTCAATTGGGCGGGCTATTACTGGGCGGCCCGTGTCCACATTGATATAAACCCAAATGGACAAACCCATATTAGACCATAATGAAATTTTGTCCAAATGGGTTAACCCAATTGTTTTTATGGGCAATATTGGTCTTAACCAATTGGACAATGGTCGGCCCAATATACCTTAATGTCTAGGGTTTGGAAAATTTGGGGAAAGTAGAATCTCTTTTTTTTGTGCCGTCTCTTCTCTCCTGAACGATTCCTTCTACGATTCTTCTTCTCCTCCTTCGATTTTTCTTCTCCTTCTTCTTTCTTATTCGATTCTTCTTCAATTTCTCTTTGCTTTCTCCTGATTTTGTCATCTCTGAAGAGTGAAGGTTTGATTTCGTTATCTTTGAACTTTTAAGTGTGATTTATTTTATGGGTTTTCACTATTAGATATTGATTCGATGGGTTCTTCGATTTTTGTTATGTGCTAGATACTTAGATGGATCAGTAAAAGGGAAAACAAAGGAACGATGGGGCTTCTATGTGTGAAGAGATATTTGATATTTCAGATGCTTTTAAAGGTAAGAGCTTGGTGAAGAGATATATGTGTTATAGATTAAGATTTGTGATAGACACAGATACAGATTAAGCTCATTTGCTTTAGGGTTTTGTTCTCTGGTGGTTCGCCTTTCCGAAACTAGATGTTTTAAAGTACTGGAAAAACAATAAATCCTGGTTTAAAGAGTTGTCCCGTATGGCGTTTGATGTGC
>JABAYD010012311.1:0-30696 GCA_014822095.1 Diplotaxis tenuifolia
AAGCTCCGCGATTCTCTTTGTAACAGCATTCAATTTCTTTATCAATGACAAGCTCTTACGCAAATTGTTTATCTATATTATGTTCGTATTTTCGTTTTAGTGGTTTTCGCAGAGATCCATGACCTCGGGAGAATTAGGGTTTTCCCTAAGTTTCCATATTTGACGGAAAATTGACAGTGTGGATTTCGGTTCCCACATTGGGATTAGATGGTGTTGTTGATAAGACTATGCCTGCATAGTAGGTGGACACTCAAATATAACATGAGTAACAGTTTCCTTAGACTTCCCACATCTTGGATAGTAGTTGTCAAATCACATATTCATGTGTATCAGATTTCTCGTTACAGCTACATGTCATGTTATTAATTGCCACATAAGATGACAATTTTTCTATGGTGCTTTCACTTTCAAAACGTAGGCTTTGAGCGTAGTTATACTAGGCTCTTGTATCTACATCTCTTCCTTAGTTCTAAATAGGTTTCGAGCCACCCAATAGCTAGATTTAACAATATATTATCCCTTCCTTTTATAGTTTTAGAGAAGGTATCTGGGCGATGATCTGAGCTTATAGTTAAACACCTTATGTGAGATATATCCTTAGAAGAAACATAATTCTCTAGTAATCCAACATCACATTCCTTCGTTTCTCTATTAATAAGATCACTCACTCTCATGTTAAGGTGTAATACTGGGGCAATAGCAGGAGCTGGCCTTGTTGGTGAGGTAAGGATCCTCCCACACCTTAACCTCATATCCAGAATGTACATTCTGCCTTATTTTATTCCTAATAGTAGTAAACTTCTAGCTGCTGAAATACTGGTCCACACATAGGATGGAATACTAACAGAAATTGTTCGCAAGAGCGAACCTATTTTATAGTATCTTCCTCTCAAAACTCTAGCCACTAAAGAGTCATAGAATTGAGCGAGTCTCCATAGTTGTGTTGCAAGTAATGCCAGGTTGAACTCATGGATCATACGGAAACCAATCTCACTCTCCTTTCTCGACAAATAGAGTTTCTATTTTGTGCAATGTATACCTCTCTTTGATGGATTTGAACTCCACCAAAATTGTGCAATGGCACTTGCGAGATTTTCACATATCTCCAACAGAAGCAAAATGGTATACATAACGTATGTCAAAAAAGTTAGCAAAATAGATTTAATCAGAACTACATTTCCTTCATTCGAAAGTCATATCCATCCATTCACCCTATTCATTAGTTTTTTTTTTTGAGAAAAGAAAAGAGTTTGCATTTAGAACCACTAATATCTTCTGAAATTCCTGGAAATGTTCACATCCTCCTTCATTATTATGCATACATGTGCATACAAAACACCTAGTATCTTTTATAATTGAATACTAAATCATGATCCATAACATTTGTAAATTTTATTTTTAATTGATTAAACAAATTTTATATCATATGAATTATACTTCATATAAATATTCTTATGCTCTACATATTTAAGACATTCTTCATGTTTAATCAATTATACTTTCGTATACATTTTTATTCAATAGCTATATATTTCTTTCTTGACATCAAAATACAGACTCATGTAGACCTTGTGAACCAGATCGGGAGCTCTGTATCCATGTGAACAACGAAAGACGTCTGGGTCCTGACACTGCGTGCTAGACTATCCGCTCTTGAATTCAGTGTCCGTGGTACATAGATAATATTTGAGCTGTTGAAACTTTCTTTAAGCGTCCTGATATCCTGGAGATAACTTGCAAAAGCTGGTCACTCTTCTGGTTCCGAAACCATATTCACCAGTTGAGAACAATCTGTTGCAAAGGTAACCTGATATTGACGTAAATTCCTCATACTTTCCATTGCCTATATGAGTGCCTCAATCTCCGAATGAAGAGGTGATATACTTGCTCTGACATTCCTTGCACCCATTAGCCCCACGAATCCTTCCAAAGTACTATACCACCCTTGTCCATCAAAAGTGTCCTTTGCTTTCCATGAACCATCCACAAAACACCAGCGCCCCGGAATGACCGGAAGGGCAGTGATTGCCGGTTGAATATCCTGTTGTTCCCTCTTCGTTTGTGCCTCACTCCATAAGATTGCTTCTGTTTCTGCCAATCTAAGCGTATCCATTGGCTCAATATCTAAATTACTGAAGATGTTGCTGTTTCGGGCCTTCCATATATACCATAAAATCCATGCGAAGTGATGATCTTCCATTCTTGGAATAACTCGCCAAAATAAATGATCCATATTTGCGAACAAAGACCCCGTAGGAAAAAATTCTGGATTGGAGGGGATGGTGGATAGTGCCCATATTTGACGTGCAGGAGGACATTCAAAAAATACATGATTGATTGTTCCTCTGCTACTCCACATCTATCACACCCAGTGTCACCTCTTATCCCTTTTGCCCAAAAGTTTTGCCGTACTGCAATGCAATCCGATAATAATTGCCACAAGAAATGTTTAATCTTAGTAGGGCACCTAACTTTCCAACAAAAAGCTTTCAATTCGTTCACTGTAGGTCCTTGAGTTTCCATTGGTCTTCCCTTATCCGGATACACCCTCTCTACCTGATAGTCCGACTGAACCGTATATTTTCCATTCTTAGTGAAATGTCAGCCATTCATGTCCTCTATTTTCGTTCTGCATAGAGGTATGCTCTCAATTATTGCCACATCTTGAGGGTCTACCAGAGCCCTAATGATTGGCATATTCCAAGTCCTCGTGTTTGCATTGATGAGTGAGTCCACTGTCAATTTCGGAGAGAAATTATGTAAGTTTTTGTTTGCTGGTCTCGGGCGAGTAGTTAGGAGCCAGGGGTCATTCCATACGGAGATGGAAGTTCCTGATCCCACCATTTTGATTAGTCATTTGCTAACCAGAGATCTAGCAGATATCATACTTCTCCATCCGTAAGATGGGGAATATGATCGGATCGGTTCGAGAGGATTCGCGTTCCTGTAGTACCGTCCTTTAAAAACACGAGAAAACAAAGTATTTAGTTTCTCAATAGCTATATGATATCATATAGTTTTATTATCGTATACATTTTTGTGAAATTATTTTGTTCTTTTTTTGAAAAGAATGGATAAAAAAAGAGATTCATTGTCTCAACGGATTTTGGTAGTTATCTATTTTTAAATTGAATTTCATCATTTAACATTTTTCGTTCGGGAAAAACAAATAATCATTTATATAATCTTTGACGACAAAAAAAAAATCATTTATATAATCTTTATGTATTTTTTTTTGTTTCTGTTGGACCCACCAACCACAAGAAGTAATTATTTGTTGTTCTAGTCATATAAACGGATTTATAGAATTTTAAGAAGCTAAAATATATTTTAACAAGATATAATTTACAAAACCAAAAAGTTTCAATTTTGTATTCCAGTGTATATACTTATTTTAATTTATCTTTGTTAAATATGAAATTGTATAAGATATTATTTAATTTAAGTTTTAGTCATTTCATTTCTTTTTGTTATGCAATATTTGATAAAATCTCTGTAATTTAACTAATGGTATGGTATATATTGATAAATTTTTAATTTTAAAATTTATTTGATGTATTTTATTTATATACATTATTTAATTTAATATGAACATTCCCTTAAATTTAAATGAATGTAATTTTTCTGAAAATAAATTAAATATACTATTTTTAGTTATTAAATATGAAATTGTATAGCATATTATCTATTTTTTTTTAATAATTTCAAATCTCCATGTTATGATTTTTAATAAAATATATGTAATTTATTTGATTAGTGGTACAGCATATTTTGATAAATTGATTGAATGCCAATTTATTGCATTTTATTTATACACAATATTTAATTTAATATGAAATTGTATTTAACCAGAAAAGTTATGTGGGCCTGCATGGCTTACAAAAAAAAACATCTACATTATTAAAGAGTGTCAGTTAACACCCAACTCTCTGCATAGATCTAACTCTGAACATTTTTCACAAACTACAAAGAATCCCTTTAACCCGTAGTTCTATCTAAGAGGAGCTTTCCAATTTTTTTTTATAATAGTCCTTAATTGGAATTTCAAGAGGATGAGAAATGAACTACACGTTATCTCATATAGATATGATATAAAAATAAATCGGAGTTCTTATTTTTACAAGAAACAAAACATGATTTCACTTTTGTGCAAGACTCCCAAACTCATTTTAGTTTTGATAACTTGGTTACAGTGGACTCGATTGGGAAAAGTGGCGATTTAGCTTTATATTATAATAATGAATACCTAGTTAAAATATTATATTCAAGTAATCGGATGATAGATGTGGAAGCGGTAATGCTTGGAAAAAAGTTTTTCTAACTTTTGTATATGGTGACCTGGTTCAAAAATTGATGGATCAAGTCCGGGAGAGGTTAACAAGATATGGTCTATCGAGAATGGACCAGTGGTTTACTATCGGAGATTCAAATGAGATTACTGGAAATCATGAAAAAAAGGTTCTTTAAGGAGTGCAAGATCTTTCCTATCTTTTAACAATATGATTAGAAACACGGGGCTCATGAAATTTTCGGCCCGAGGGAAAAAATGTCCTGGCAAGTACGCAGAGGGACAAAATGGTTTGCTGCCGTCTCGATAGAGCGTTAGCAAATTAGGAGTGGCACTCGTTACTCTCATGCTCTTACACAGAATATATGTGGATGGTTACTTCGGATCACACTGGTAGTGGCATTTTTGCAAGATAAAGTTCCCAGACAACATGGATAATTTTGGTTTGATAAAAAATGGATTGGATAAAACAGTTTTATGAAATATATTGATAGGGGGCGAGAGATGTAGATGAGCGATGATTTGGGGAATTTTGTTACGAACATCAGAAATTGCCGTAATGAGATTGCTAAATGGAGAAAGAACTATCTCCCATATGCAAATGGAAAAATTAGCGAACTCCAAAAAGTGTATGAAGAAGTGTCAGACAATATTAAAACTCAAGAGGATATAACTGAGGTCTTTCAGAAATTACAGGAAGCATATAAAGATGAGAAGGATTATTGACAACAAAAAACATGAATATGTGGAATCTGGCGGGAGATCTTAATACAAAGTTTTATTAAGTCCTGACAAAACAATGTCAAACCAGGAATATGATAGTTGATTTACAAGATGAGAATGGACAATGGATAACAACGGAGAAAAGAGTGGAACAAATAGCAGTTGATTATTAATTTTGATGATTTATTTGGTACTATTTCACCTTCTGGTTTTGAGTGTTGTTTGGAAGAAATCCCACCATATATTACTCAGCAAATAAACCAAAGGCTGATCAGGTTGGCGACGGAGCAGGAAGTGTGACATACTGTTTATAATGTATCCGGAGAAAGTTATTGGTCTAGATGGAATGACAATTTTCCAACATTCTTGGCACGTCATTAAAAATAGATTGGATATGGTAAATAATTGTTTACTTACCGGGAAATTGGATTCGAGGTTAAATACTACAAATATTTTCTTAATCCCAAAGATAGAGGAGCCTACAAGAATGAAGGATATGTGGCCGATTAGTCTTTTTAATGTGGGTTATAAAATTATTTCGAAGATTCTTTGTCAACGGTTAAAAGTTTGTCTTCCCAAACTTATATCGGAAACTCAATCGGTGTTTGTCTCAGGGAGGTTAATTTCGGATAACATCCTCATTACTCAGGAAATGTTTCACAAGTTTAGGGCTAATAAATCTTGTCAGACCAAGTTCCTATCAATCAAAACGGACATAAGTAAAGCGTTTGATAGGGTTGAGTGGGATTTTATTCACGCTTTACTGAGTAGATAAGTTTTGAACCTCAATGGATTAAGATGATTTGATAGAATGTATTTCCTCGATGTAATACAAAGTAGTTACAAATGGACATCCACGTGGGCATATTATTCCACAGAGAGGGTTACGTCAGGGGGATCTTATTTGTCCATATTTTCTCATTATGTGAACGGAAGCGTTAATTACAAACATAAAAAGAAGGCAAGACTGAAGAAACTGAACGGAATGAAGGTTGTACAAGATTGTCCATTATATCAAATTTGTTATATTATTCTCATGATTTTTTAAATAAAATGAAGCAGTGTCTAGTTAGTTGATAAATTTACGAAAATTCTCGATTGAATTTGGGTTTAAGATTGATGAATTATTAAGGCAGGAGCTTCGAGACATATTAGGTATTAGGAATATAAGAGGAATATGATCATATTTCCGTCTGCCGGAAAGTATGAGAGGATCAAAGACCTAAATCTTTGGTTTTGTTCAGGAACATCAAAACAATAGATTTAATGGTTGAACGTTTAATGTGTTCTAAAGGAGGGAAAGGGTGGTGATTAAGTCGGTGATTACTTCTCTACCAAACCATGTCATGTCCGGCTATCAAATTCCAAAGGAAACTACCTCAAAATTGACAAGTGCAGTGGCACAATTTTGGTAGAATTCAGGGAAGATAAGAGGTATGCATTTGAAATCCTTGGATAAACTTTGTTATGGTAAGCATGAAGGAGGTTGGAGTTCTAGGATCTTTCAGATTTCAACACGGCTATGTTGGGAAAAAAATTGGTGTTTGATCAAGAAACCAAATACTTTATTCTCTCGAGTCTTCAAAGGACGGTACTTCAAGAATGCCTCACCCCTGAAACTGATCCGTTAACACTCGCCTTCCTACGGATGACACATCATTGTTTCTGATAGATTTCTGGTTAGCAAAGAACTAATTAAACGAGTGGAAAAAGGATCACATGTATCTATCACTATGGAATGATCCTTATCTGCTAACCACTCGCTTTAGACTAGCAAAATGTAATAAAAAAAAAACTCTACCCACACCTCACTTTGGATTCTCTCATTAATTCAACAACATGAACATGGGATTCTCAGGTAATTCGGTCATTGCTGACATCAAATGATGCATAGATAACATAAACCCTTCCTTTAAGTAGGTATCGGCTGGTTGATCAATATGGATGGCATTTCACCACTAATGGGAAATATACGTAACATCAGGTTATCAGGTGGAACGAATTTATCCAGACAGAGAAAAGTTGCTGCCGCTGTATGAACCCACATTCGTCCCTTTAAAAGCACATTCTTGGAAGATTCGTTGTTCACCAAAAATATAACACTTTCTCTTACATATAGTTTTAGGGTATATTTCAGTAAACAAAAATTTATGTACCAGCGGTATGCAAGGTGATGTTCACTGTGCGAGATGTGGAGCCAGTGAGAAATAAATTAATAATGTGTTTATTGAAGGTCCTCCGGCAGTCCAAGTTTTGGCACTCTCTAAGGTCTGATCAAATGCACTCATTTTCCCTATCTAGACACTATACACAAACACAGATTATCTATATTGGAGGGCGTCCACGTATGTGGACAATCATCAATTTGTATATATTTTATGGTACATCTGGAAGGGAAGAAATCCCCTATATATTAAAGGAAAAGCATTTTTAAGACTTACCTTAAAAGTGATTAGTGAATTATGAGTTCAGGTGACGTGGCTTCACGAGAGGCTTCTATTTTGATTATTGCTTACGTGTCAGATGGAGAGCCATTCTCACAAAAACTGCAACTTTTAATGCAAACAACTTATTTCCTTAAACATACATTTTTTTTAATTACGTGTGAACGCAATTAATAATGGAATGGACATGATTGTAATGCTGAAAGTCGCTCTTAAGAATGTCGCAATACGTGATGAGTAAATGATGGATCAATACGTTCAATGTTGGCTCGAGCCATAATATAACGAAACTTACCAAGCTTCTTTACGGTGGGGCAAAAGAATTTCAGCGTGGATAGTGTTGTCTCCATTTTGGTTCGAACCTTATGATATTGATTCGCATGCTGATAAAGAAGCAGTTGATCGAGCTCTTGATTCCTATACTAGTTGGTAAGTTGTCTTCGTTACATATTATCAATTATCGAAATATTTTTTACACTATAGTATAATATATATTTAAAATTTTGAACGTATATTCAAATTAATATACTTACCTCTTGCTCCATCGTGTGTGAAAGACCAAACCTATATATTATGTTGATGGTAATATCTGAGCCGCAAAAAGAGAGTAAACAAAAATCAGGGGCAATGAAACCCAGTTTCCAGAGTCCATATGCATGTCATGGCTGTCTCAGCTACATACCCGGGGAGAGAGCCTTTCATGCTGATGTTTCGCTATGAAGTTGAGAAATAGCGGTTGTGTTCATGCTCGAAGAGGTAGTCTCTATTTTGACGAGAGGTGTTTACTGTAAATCTAGAAAATACATTAAAAACAATCAGTTAAAGACGGAAAAAATCTAGATTTGAGGTAATAATATAAGACAAAATACAAGACATAAGATACTTTTAGGTGGTGTTTTTAAACCCGTAAAGAAACAAAAAAGAGGTAATTTATGTATGCATATTCGATAGAAGTATCTATAAACACTTTGAAGCAAACAAGCAGCTACGTGGAGAAGCTCCTATACCTCTCTCCTCTACATGTGTTGTTCTCTGTAAAGAATATGTGGTCCATTTTTGTACTCAGAGAAGACCCTGGTCCTGTGGTCTATTCATACAAAAAGCAAGCTTACCGAATGCCAGAGAAGACCCTGGTCTATTCATACAATAAGCAAAACACCAATAAGGGCGGTCAAAGTTCACTTCACTGTAACCATTACTTTGAATTGTCATCTCACAAATTACTTAAACTTGGAACGCAAGATTTGTAGTTGCTTCATGTGCGTACGTTTTTCTCATTAAGGGATAATGAGAAGGACCAATTGTATTATACGAAAATTTGAATTTGATATTTTGGTTAAGCATTTAAACCGATATCAATAAAGAGTACATAAACCGAATTAAACCACAGATTAAATAGATCTGTGTGGGTTTGGTCGATAGTTAGTTGTTGTGAGTGAACAGCAAGGTAAGTTAATGAACATATTTAGTTGTTGAATTAAATAGCTTTCTTACATCACTATTTTTTATGGGCCTTAATTTACGAACATATTTAAGTATTTTAAGTTATATTTATTTTTACGCAGGCCCAATTGTAAAAAAAAATATGCTGAACCATAAAATATGAATATTAAAACTGATTTGAATGTATAACAGAATATAAGAATAAATTCTGCAAGTCCATTTTATATATGTTTTAAATGTATTGCTTATGTATACAATTTGATTTTCTTAACATGATAAAATAAACATTTAGTAATGACTAAGTCTATTTTCTTTTTATTTGTAGCATTTTAAGTTTTGTTTGTTATATTGAACAAACATTTTTAGAAATATTAAATCATGGTTTTTGTATATTTATCAACCACTTTTTATTTTTACACACATACATATATACACTGAAGTGTATATCTATATAATTAAATGTTCACCACAAGTGAATATTGAAATCTATAGAATTTTGAAAAGTTTATTTTTATGATCATTTGAAAATTAACCAAACTGTAATGAATTTTTTTTAATAATTTTCTTCAACAATTATCTCGATTAGTTTGTTTCCGTTTAGAAATTGTTATATGAAATGATTGGTTGACATCAGAATTGTTGAAAATTCATATAACATGAAACCAAATAACTTTCATAGTCTATACGTTTTCACAAAAACAATCAAAAACTTCAACCACTTTTACTGGACAAAAAATAATAATGGATTTAAAATTTAGTTATATAAGTGCATATTCAAATCCGAAACAACCAACCAGAACAAACTTATATCTAAATAAATCCGATCTAATGTCTTTTTTATCTTTATAATTCAATTTGTTTGTAATCGAAATTCAAAATAGGTTTTTGTACTGAAGGAAACACTGCATCTATTTTTTGAAAACGATTTTGCTACCTTGAGTAATTGGCAAGGTCGATTAATGATAGGAGATTTGCCTATATTTCAAAACTTTGGTTTATGGAAATATATACATTATTGTGGTTGAAGGGGTTTGCTGAGCAAGGCAAAAATAGATGACATTTTATTCTTTTTTTCGAAGATACATCGTTACTTGAATTGGGTTTTTAGACTTATATAAGACTCATGTCTCCCATCTTTTTTACACATACCCTAAACACGAAACGTAAGCATTTTCCACTCTTTCTTCTATAATCCAGCTTTTTAGTTATAAGAGTTCTTTTACAACTTTCTTGATTTTTAACCTCTGGCACTTTTGTGATGGCTCCAATCCTATTTTTTATTTTATGCCAAAAAATAAGTAAAAACTGAATAGACACTTTTATTAGTGACTCATATTTATCCTGAACCTCTACACATATCTATCCTAAACCTCTACACATAAGTTGTGACCAATGAAAATGATTAAAAAGTGAGAAATTTGCTGAATCCCTCACGAGCATAATATATTGGTAAACAAGATTCATGCATAGTTAAGGTAAATTATCGACTTCCACTCTTTTGAACTTGGATATTCCCTCATCCGTATTAATACTAAAAATTTCTTTTCTGCTTTGTAAAAGTCTATTGGACGAACTGTAGCTAAATGTTGCTCCGGGTTCACGAATCCAGTCTGTGCGGGTCAACCAAGACCATTCTTCCAAGTTTAACAAAGAAAGAAAAAGGTTATGTGTATACATGTTTTACAGAAAACTACAAATGTATTTTCGTTGGCTTGCCTCGTTAGCACGATAAAGATAAAAGAAGAAACGAACAATATTCTTTCTGCCACCATCTTAATCACCATTCCACACTCCACCAATGCACATTTCATCTTATTACATAGTGTATCATTCATTTTTAGTGCGTCGATCGTGAACTTCTAATACTCATCATGTATATACTTATTAAATTTAAACATGTTTTCATAATAATCCATCCCGTGCAAGGCACGGATTATCATCTAGTAATAAAGTAAGTTTAAAAGGTCCAATGGGAGCAAGGAATATGAAAGCAAGCCTCTCGACTTTACATTCGGAGATGGAAGCCCTTATATGGGACGTGGAAAGTATAAGGAACTTACCTTAATATCATGTCCCTTTTGCAACGGATTATATTCAATTGGTGAAGGTGGTGTATGTACCAGAGGAATGACTAGACTTTGTGAACTATTTGGAGGATATCAAAATCCTTATAAGAAGTCTTAATCACCCAGAAATCATTCATATCCCCCGAGCGCTGAACATCCATATAGAGAATCTGGCGCAGAGTGCCGGAAAACAACTATTTGCTTACAAATTAATTTGTGCTTTGCGGATTAACCTATAATAAAAAGTCAATACAAAGTTTTTTCAACACTTGTATCGAATAATCAGTTTTCCAAATATATATATATATATATAATTTATAATCATTGAAAATTTATATTCAATTGTTTTTAACTCCTACCCGGATACTGAACTGAATAATTTTTCGGGCCACCATGTTATTGGTTGACAGCGGGTGCACACATGATAATAAATTAATTAATCTTATACATAATAATATACTAGCTTTTAAAAATATAAGACATATTTTATTTGTTGTATATATACATATAGAAATACTTAAATTTAGTTTTATTTATCTTTTATTTTTATTTCACATACAAAATATATAAAAATAATTTAGACAATTTTTTTTGGTGACAAGTTAAGAATTATAAGATATTAATAACTATTGTGAATAATAAAATTAAACTCTAAATATAAAATAAACCAATAAAAAATATCAATTGTAATAAATTTTAATTAGTTCTCTACATCAAAGTTAATTTTTTTCAGTGAAATCTTCTTACAAAATCTAAAAATGACAAATAAATATTAAAATTACAAAAGTCATGTTGTAAGTAAGATTCAAGATGAGAAAAATCAAACGACTAAAATACCAAAAATCTAATTAAAAAAACTAAGTAGAAATTATCTACTAGGTGGATCGACTAATGGTTGAACATCTAATCAGATTTCCGAGTTTAACATTTTTGTAGTTTTTTTTGAGTTTTATATAACATTTTTTTTTCTAAAATCCAAACCAGATTACATATAGATCGCCGGATTTACTTTTTTTAATCGAGTTCCAGAACACTTATTATATTACAACTACTATGTAATAAGAATATAGCATGTTCTACAAATAAAATTAAAAACAAAATTTGAAATAAATATCCGCGTGGTTGCGTAGATCAGGGTCTAGTTACTATTAAGTTTTGTGTTTTTTTTATATATGTTATCTATGTTTTCCATTTGGAGCGGTGGTTTAGGTAGTTTAGCTTTGTTGTATATCCATAAATATTTTTGTAACATCTCGAGTTGTGATATATGAAAAGACTTCAAAAATGATTTAACTATTTATGTCACCAAAGTGCACTTATCTTTTCGGGAGCACATCCAGAGATAACTCTAAAGTAAGCGTGTTTGAGCTGGAGTAATCAAAGGATGGATGACCTATGTGGAAGTGATTTGTGATACCGTGTAAGTGAGACCAAAGCACAAAATATTATGTGGTGATTGCATGGTCAGTAAACATGACTCTAGAGCATTGGAAAATTAGCTGACCTACCGTTTGAATGGATGGAACTCACGAGTCGAGAAATCGGGAGTGGATGGCCCATTAACCGTAGGCGGCTGTGGCATTACAATGTTCTCTTTTATTAGAGTGTATGGATCTATAATATGTTATTGACCAATAAAATATGATAAAATTATATTTTTCAACTGAATAAAAGGTTCTTAATGCTAAGCCCCCAACAAAGTTTGGTTCGGGTGAAACCTTTAAAATAAAGATTTAACAAAAAAAAACTCTCAAATTAACTTTATATAATGTATTAGATCTCTACTTTACAATATCGGTACATCATACCACTATTGCCAGTGAATCTTTACTCTCTAGTTTAAGATCATTGAAATAATCATCAAAACATTCACACTTTCATGGAATCAGAAGCTTTTCGATCTTAGCTTCCTGAAAATTGCCCATCACATGCGACATCTTTCTTCATCTCTTCTCCTCTCTATCATCTCCTTCCCTCATCTATCCTCTCACTGATGTCGACATGGCTGCTCAAACCACCAACACATCAGAAAAAATGTTTGGCATCAGTCAGATTCTTGCTTACATACCCATTGTGCTGAATCTCGACAAGATGAACTATGATGTGTGGAGAGAGATTTTCGAAACTCGTTGTCTCACCATTAGAGTTCTTGATCATCTCGACGCTTCCTCTGTTGCTACATCAGCGACTGAGCAGACTTGGAAATAATGAGATGAACTCGTAAAAATGTGGATCTTTGGAACAATAACAGATTCACTCGTCAAAACAATTCTCACCCCAAAGAGCACAACACGTGATCTATGGTTGTCTCTTGAGAACTTTTTTCGTGAAAATAAGAACATAGCTCTTCAACTGGAGAACGAGCTACGTACAATAACAATCGGAGATCTATCAGTTTAAGAGTATTGCCGAAAACCATGAAGCCGCTCTCTGATCTTCTAGCCAATGTTGAGTCTTCGGTAACAATAGTGGCCCTTTCCGTACTACCAAGGACATCCCATGATGCCATTTGTCTCACCGTGCGCTCGGGGGTTATGCGCCACCATCTGTTCCCAAGAAAAACAACATTCTTGGACCTTACTCACCTCATCCTCAAGCTCACGTTGCTTAGAACGAGTCGGGGCTCCAACTTTGATTCCTCACATAACTACCAACCAGGTATGCTCTTGTCTGTGTTTAACATGAGCATCATTCCCTCTATACGTGTTGGTGATTGATCTATTGCACATGTAACTAAAATTGGAAATGCGGCCTTGTCTCCACCTTCCAAACAACTCTTACTTAAAAATGTTATTGTATGTCCCTCTTTCATTAAAAATATCATTTATCTCCGTCAGCTTGTTACTCAAAATAAGTGTACTGTCAAATTTGACCCATTTGGTTTTATTGTTAAGGATCTCCTGACTAGGACCAACCTACTCCGATGTAATAGCTTTTGACCTCTCTACTCGGTGGCTCTTTCAAACATTTCCGTGTTCCCCTCATGCTCTTACTGCAGATGGATCTCTTTGGCATATGCGCTTAGGTCACCCGAGTGGTTCCATTTGTCGTGCTTTACATTCTTTGGATTTTTCTAATTATATTACAGATGTGGCAATTTTGTGTCAGGCAATCAATTGGGTAAACATGTTCGTCTTCCTTTCAGTTCTTCTTCTACTATTGTTACTGAGCCTTTTCAAATAATACATTCAGATATTTGGACATCTCGTCTCACGTAACTCGGATTATAAATATTCTCTTCTATTCTTGGATCACTTTTCTCATTTTATTTGGGTCTACCTTTACATTAAAAAAGTGATACATATGCTCAATATCTTTATTTCTTAGCTTACGTACATACCCAGTTCGGTACATCGATCAAAGCTCTCCAGTGTGAAAACGGTGGTGAATACACTAGTCGAGTCTTCTGCGATCATTTGGAAGCCACCAGCACTGCAAAATGTTTCTCATGCCTACACACATCCCGAAAAAATGGGCGTGCTGAATGGATGGTTCGAACAATAAATAACCTTGTTAGTACATTTCTCATCCAAGCGAACATGCCAGCTACTTTCTGGGTCGAATATCTTCTTACGGCATTACACGTTCTTAACCTTCTCCCTTCTTCATCTATTAATAATCTTATTCCTTTCACTCGTCTTTTTAATCTTCCTGCATCATACTCTCATCTAAAGGTATTTGGTTGTCTTTGTTACCCTAACATCTTATCCACTTCTCCTCATAAACTAGCTCCTCTCTCAGTGGCGTGTGTGTTTTCAGGCTATCCTTCCATTCATCGTGGATATACGACTTTGGACGAAATCCAGCCCGATAATATGATGACGGTTTATCTATTACTTGCAGGAAGAGATAAATGTCAAGTTTCAAGGTAAATGTCAAGTTTTAAGATAAATAGAAGTTTTCCGAAGATAAATATAGAAGATCGAGATAAATGGAAGATTTCTGATAGACACGAATCAAGGCGGAAAAGGAAAGACCAAACCGCCTAGAAGAGGAGTATATAAGACAAGGTCGAAGCTAAGGAGAGGAGGACGATTTTCAAGACTTTTACAATTTTCTAAACTTAGAACTCTCTGCACTTAGAAACTTAGGCTTTATTCTCGACAAGTAAGTTTCTATGACTGACACTCAATTACTAGACGAAATCGCCCAGGCAGTTCGATCTCTTGTCCAGCTCTACCAATTGAACTACGTTCGGCTTGATCCTCGAAAGCGATACGTAGGAAGCCTTTCATAAGATTCAGTCCGAAATCAATCAAAATCCTTTTTTCGTATATTTTTTGTCTTTTGTCATCAAGCTGCGACTCGACTAGGTATAAAGTTTTCCACTGCTAGATCTAGATAACTCGCTCACAGCTCTTGCGGCCAAAGCTTTGTTATCTCTTGTAATAATCACAACGCTCTAATGCGGATTCGAAACAAGATTTACGTTCTTTATAAAATCGTTTTATCATATTTTTCATATTTTTCCACATTTATTTGGTAACTTTTTGTTGGCTCTCGCAGAGATCCGAGACCTCCGGAAATTAGGGTTTTCCTAAGTTTCTTTATTTTACGAAAATTAACGGTGTGAATTTCGGTTCCCACAGTCTTTTATCTTGACTTTGGAGGTGTTTGAGCTAGTGTGTGGAGAAGCAGCTACTTGTTGGGAAATAAGTATCCACATCATCTTTGATGATACTGAACCAAGTGGCCATGAAACTTCTTGCGGCTTCATCTCCTCTATTTCATCTATCATCCATTTTGACTACTGCATCTGAGATCTTTTGTAGCATATCCTCAAGATATTCAATGCTGAAACTATGTCTCCCAATATTATCAAGGGCGTAAGCTGAAAATTCTTCTAGTTCCTTATGCACTGAATCAAGCATGCTTTGTTTTACTTGTAGAAACTGCTCTCGGTCTTGTGTAGACACGGTGTCAATCGACGCGACAAGTGATGCATACATCGGCTCCGGAGTAGTCATGACGATCGATCTTGACGTCTCAGGATGGGTTGAAAGTTGTCTCTGAATTGCTTTTACTTCCTTCTGCAGCCATTGATTTTCTAAATGCAATCCACCGATGCTGTTTACTTTCTTCTACTATTGTTACTGAGCCTTTTCAAATAATACATTCAGATATTTGGACATCTCTTGTCTCAAGTAACTCGGATTATAAATATTATTTTCTATTCTTGGATCAATTTTCTCATTGTATTTGGGTCTACTTTAAATTGAAAAAGTGATACATATGCTAAATATATTTATTTCTTAGCTTACGTACATACCCAGTTCGGTACATCGATCAAAGCTCTCCAGTGTGACAACGGTGGTGAATACACTAGTCGAGTCTTCTGCGATCATTTGGAAGCCACCAGCACTACAAAATGCGATCATTTGGAAGCCACCAGCACTACAAAATGTTTCACATGCCTACACACATCCCAAAAAAATGGGCGTGCTGAATGGATGGTTCGAACCATAAATAACACTGTTAGTACATTTCTTATTCAAGCGAACATGCCAGCTACTTTCTGGGTCGAATCTCTTCTTACGGCAATACACGTTCTTAACCTTCTCCCTTCTTCATCTATTAATAATCTTATTCCTTTCACTCGTCTTTTTAATCTTCTTGCATCATACTCTCATCTAAAGGTATTTGGTTGTCTTTGTTACCCTAACATCTTATCACTTCTCCTCATAAACTAGCTCCTCTCTCAGTGGCGTGTGTGTTTTTAGGCTATCCTTACAAACCAAAATATTATCATCTCATGCCATGTAACCTTTGTCAAGGATATATTCCCATTCTCAATGTTACCTCCTTCATTGAGTCTTTCAGCTTCTCCATCTCTTCCACCTTATTTAACCCCACCACCAATAATTCTGCCTTCACCACTCTCATCTCCTATGGTTGGCATCACTCCGCCACCTACAAACACTCATTTGGTGGTCACTCAAAGCAAAATTGAGACCAAAAAACCCAAGAGCTCCCCTCTGCTTCCACACATATATCGTTCTCCTCTTCTTTTCTCTCATGTGTAGGCTGCAAAAGATCCTTATTGGAATGGTTCCATGAATGAGGAACATGATGCTCATATTAAATGTTGTACGTGGGTTTTGGTACCCCGGCCTCCTCCAGGAACTAACATTCTTTGATCTATGTAGCTGTATTGTCAAAATTTTAATGCACATGGCATGCTGAAACGTCACAAGTCTCAATTAGTGGTCAGTGGCAAATACAACAACTAGGAATTGATTGCGCAGAGACGTTTAGCCCCATCATCAAACCAAAAACAAATACATGCGGTACTTCATCTTGTTGTAGCTAATGATTGGCCTCTTCAACAATTCGACGTAAAAAATGCATTCCTACATGGTGACCTTGAAGAATCTATATACACCAACTTCTAGGCTTCTTCGACAAGGATAAACCTTGTCATGTTTGCTTACTTAAATGTTCATTGTGTTTTTCTTGATGACGGTCTCATTTCTTGGTCCTCCAAATGCCAAAACACAGTCTCTGGATCTAGTGTCGAAGCAGAGTATCGAGGAGTAGCAAATGCAGTAGTTGAGACCACCTAGCTTCGCAACTTATTATTTGACCTTGGTTGTTCCCTCTCCAAAGAGACTATTGTATATTGCGATAATATCTCAGCTGTTTATCTGTCCTTGAATCCGGTTCAGCATCAGCGGACCAAGCATATCGAGTTCCACTTCCATTTTGTTAGAGAACGAGTATCCTTGGACCATGTCCATGTCATTCATGTCCCGACGCATCTCAAATACGCATACATCTTTACGAAAGGCATGCCCTCTTCATTGTTCACAATTTTTTCTCCACCCTGAGCGTTCGAGAACCTCCGTTCCGACTATGGGGGAATGTTAAGTATATTCTTATGTATATCCTTGTATAGTTAAGATACAACAAATATCGGTATACATCAATCTTTGTATAAGTACAGACTTGTGATCAATGAAACAATCATCAAAACATTCACACTTTCAAATGAGGCCATATGATGAAATGTGCAATACAAGAATTGTTACTCAAATTACCCTAAAGAGTGAATACTCTTTCAAATAAGAGGTTCATCTGTAGTATTTAGGGATCGAATCACAAGGTGCTAGGGAACCAATTAAATTTAATTAAATATAAATCTAGGTTAGGTTGGTTTTAATTGTTTAAAATAAATTGCTGATTAAAAGACAGATTAGATTAGCCAGAGCTATCGCTATGCTAATGATGATTGAGGGTTTTAGAGCTTAAAATAAAGGAATTCGACTTAAGGTTTTTATTCATGTTTTAGGATTATAATCTTATAGGTGCTAACATTTGTTTGCATGATACTAAAGAGCTCAGCACAATAATAATATATTCATCATCTCTCACATGTTTGAAATGAGTCTATTAACTATAACTAGAGATCCAACAAGGCTGACCCAAATAAGGGACATCAGATTAATAGAAGTGTTGATCGATTATTATTGACTAATATAGATCGATGCACGTTTTGATTCGTCGATCGATTATCCTATAGAGATATCGATTGACGCGCTTGAAATTAAGATTTACGGACGAGTTGAATAAGGCTCACTAAGTATTATTTGATCAGCTATCGCTAATTCTAACAATAAATAGCTTGACAAGATAGATTCAGGACATTATTGTTTAAGGTTGCTCAAGCATCCTAATCAATGAGTATCACATCTAAAAATCCTATAGTTGGGGGTAATCCCCTCAACCTATTTAAACTCTAAACCTAACATGTGAATTAATCAGACATGGCTAAGTAACACATAACACAAAGAAGGTAAATAAATTGCATAGATAAATAGATAGATGGAAGTAATGAAGTTTCAATCACAAATCTTTCTGGATCATCTCTCCAAACCTATGAATCCTAAAAACCTTTTATGGTGAAAATAAGAATATAAGAAAGTTCTCTTTGCTCTAAACACTTTGGCAAAGTCTAGATACTAGGGTTTAAAACTTGTCAGGGGTAGACTTGTAAATTGGTGAAGTCATGGGCTTCAAGTCGGCTGAATCACATATTGAACTTCTGTTCATTCGGTGTCGATCGATGTCACAAGGGGTGCATCGCGATTATAAACTCTCCGTGTCGACCTTATGTAAGGGTCGATGTCGGCTTCGGATGATGTCTTTTAATATTCTCCAAAATGCTCCAAAAACTTCACTTTCTCCCAAATCAATTCCGAACCTATAAATATGCTAATAATACTCTAGAATATAGTAATTAGATATTAAAACGCTTATATACCGTGGCTAAAAGAAGGTGAAATCCATGGTATATCAACTCCCCCAGACTTACTCTTTTGCTTGTTCTCAAGCAAAACAAACAGGTAGCATCTCTGAAAGAGGTTTGAAAACAGAAGGGACTCACAAATTTTAAATCATTTAAATCATCGCCTATATTATATTGCAACCACATCTAAGAAATCCTAACCACAAAAGCATTTTATGCAATATCCTAGCTTAGCAACCAAATTCAACTATCCAATAACTAAGCAAATATTGTGTAACATTCCCCTTAACTAACCTCACATAAAATAAATGTGTAGGCTTTACCTTGCAAGTATTGATCAAAGGACCTATAAACTCTTACTCAAACATGTATCTCTCTTCTCTGAATCTTTTTATAACTCAATGCCAATGAACAGAGATTTGTGCTTAAGCATTTCATCTTATTGGTTTTATTCTTTCTTTTTATTTTCTTTTTATTTTCTTTTTTTTGACAACGATGTAGGTGAATAATGAGGTCCTTGGAAATTTATCTCTCACTCGCTTCCATCGAGGTGAAATCATTCCTTTGAATTAGAATAGTGGGGTCATCGGTAATGTACCTACGCTTCTGCCTCTCAGGAAATCATTTCATGTTTTCTTTTCTAAATTCTGAAGAAAGAAAAGAAGGAAACCAAAATTTACAGACTTGTACCTTTCAGACCTGAAAGATCTAATCCAGTGTATCTCAAACCCCAAGACAAGCGATTTGTGTCAGGTTTGGCGTTGGATGCTAGTTTCGGTTCCTTCGAACAATCTAAGCAAGTGTGTATGATTGACATCCACTTTAGCATCTTTAGCACTATATGTGACAAGTAAATCTAGAATGGTGCTAAGAGAATGGTTAGATATCATGTAAAAATCAGAAAATTCATAGTCCCTTGCTTGATCTTTAAATAAAAAAATTTGAAAATAATTTAATAAGATTCAAAAAGTAAAGTAAATATCAGTAAACATCCCCCTAGACTTAAATTACATTGTACCCATTGTAAATCAACCAGATGGATGAAAAATAATTAAATCAAAAGTACTCAATGTAACAAGTAAGAATGGTATACCTGACCGTACTCAATATCGATCGATGTAGGTGACTTGGCATCGGTCTTTTCTGGTGTTGCTCTGTCGATCGTGGTCGACATGTCTTTATCGGTCGATAAGAGGCAATCTTTCTACTCGGATATTTTTTTTTCAAAGTAAAAACGAAAAATCAAAGTTGTAAGTAAAAATTAAAATACTTAATAGTGGGTTGCCTCCCACTCAGCGCTTTGTTATAGTCTTTGTTGGTGTCAAAATCGGCCACGACGGAATCAATGGCTAAAAGTCCCGGAAAAAGCATACATGTTTTCGTCAAAATCGGTTACGACGGAATCAACGACCGAAACTCCCCGCAAAGTTCAAAGTAAGCGCGAAGACGAATCAGAGAGAAGTCTAAAGTCTTTCCGATCATATAAACTCCGCAAACCTAACAATTGCAACTACAAAGATTGTCGGAGAAACGCCGAAGCAACGAAACTGTCCAGCTCTCTGGCCGAGACGAACCGGTACAAGAAAATCTGTATATAGCCACAAATTAGCTACAAAAAAAATTGTGGCTGTAATATTTATGTCACAAATAGCCACAAAATAGCAACAACTTTTGAAAACCTAAATTTTGTAGCTAGTTTGTAGAAATTCGTTGCTAAATAGCTACATATTTAATATTGTAGCTATTAGAAGATAACAATCTACAAATAGACACAATATGTTTTGTGGAGAAAAATATCCACTATTACCCACAAAAACATTAGTAGAAATATATAGACACAATGTATTTTGTGACTATTTGTAAAAATTTTAAATCCTAGTGTTACCCTAAACCTTAAATTTTCAATATTTATTATTTGCACTAAAAACAACAAATAATGCGACAAAAGAAAATTTAAAATTAATAATGAATTTAAACAAAAAAATATGTTATATTTTTTTTATCCAAGTTAGATAAACCTTAACCCCAACATCCAATATATATATCTGATTAAGTCTTAAATTGAACACTTATAACAAGTTTCAAAAATTATAGCTAGTTGAATTTTAAATTAAAACAAAAATATAACATGATCATGTATAATTTTCAAAATATGTTTTTCAAGGCTTAATCCCGAATTTTAAACCTTAACTCCAAACCTTTATCTCCAAACCTAATTTCTTACATCATGACTATGTAAACTCAATTCCTTAATAGAATGAAGAAGTTATAATCCTATTCTTAATTGTTTTACATATATCATAACTACGACAAACAACCAATAAAAGAGTACTCAAACTCTAAAGTACCAATATTTTTAACTTTCAGTTATGGAATGATTTTAATAGAAGACAATTATTATCAACTATAGATTAGATATGTGTTTCATGGAATGATCTTGAATGTTTTTGTACATTTAAAAATGATTTGCTATATACTAGTTTATTGTGCATAAATGATATAGCTACTTTAAAATTAAGAGATGAATGATATATTTTAGTATTATGAATTTATCTAAGGTTTAGGGATTAGAGTATCAATGTGACTCACTAAATAGCGTCCCAAAATAGTAGCACTTTGTGTCTGATTAATAACTTATGAACTAGATTTCGGCCCGCGCAATCGCGCGGGTGTTTATTTTCATTTATTTTTATATAAACAGATTATTTCTTTTCTAAATTAGTAGATATTATAATATATATGAGGTGTGTATATTAATTTTACCATATATTAGTTTTTCATTGGAAAAATTGTTTTAAACTTTCACATGCATTGTATCTTCTTCTCTCTCTCTATATATATATATATATATATTTGGATTATTACTTCATTATTGAACTCTAAATATATGTAAAATTTGATAAAATATTATTTTATTATCATGACTTCTTTTTAATATATTAGATGTTAATTTCTAATTATATTTTATGGTAATTTAAACTAAAACTAACTAATTTTCGAAATTAAATTTAAAAAGATTCTAAAAAGATTTTATAAGATTTTGTTAGAACATTTTAAATATATTTTATTTTATTAGCTCAATATTTCAAAGATTTTATAAGATTATGTAAGTTTGATGTTATTTCGGAATAAGTATAAATTTTTAAAAATCATACATGAAATGAAGTTATGACTTCTGTTTTATTATATATAATATATAATTGTTAAAAAAAATTTTGAGCTCCAGATTTTTTTTGGGCGGTGTAATTTCCCTCCCTGTAATTATTTCCCCCTGCTGTGAAATTTCCCTCCTATCTAAGTATTTCCCCCGCTTCCCTAAATTTTCGTTAAGTATTTTGATTTATTTTGTTTAACCTAAAAAATTATGCGGACACATTTGCTCACGTCACTTAGTTATATTCTATTTACTTTCTTCTAAGGAGGCTCTCTTATAAGTTTTTCTATCTTCTTCAGAAAGAACATTCACTTTTTACTTTGTTTGGTCAAACGAGAAGAAAACTTTCTAAATTTTAATTTTCTTCCAAATCTGAGACAAAAAGTCTTGGTTGAAAAGCTAACTAGTAGAGGTCGAGGTGGGAGGTCAGGCGGAGGTGGAAGGTCAGGCGGAGGTGGAAGATCTAACGGTGGTGGGAGATCGAAGGAAGCTGTCGCGTCCGTCGCCGGGAGATTCACCGGTGGTTTGTCACCTTCTTCACAGTCACCTAATTCGTCATTGACTGCATCTGGTTCTAATTCCCAAACCCCAAGAGTCTATCTTCCTGTCCAATACCCAAATCATACCCATCCACATGTTCTTCAACCTCAACAACATTATGTCCACAATGCTCCACCCCATGTTCAGATGTAAGTTGAGTAGATTGATAATTGAGTAGATTGATAATTGCTCTTTGATTAGGTGCTAAGCTCACTGATTTCACTTTATGGTGTAGTGATAAGAGATCTGAAACTATACATATATAAATTGGTGGTTGCATTTTATTAAGAGCTAAGATCTTTCTGATTTATCACTTTTTAGTAGCGGTAAGTGTTTAAATAACAATAACAACAAAAATGTGCTTTTATGTGCAGCAAGAAAGAATAGAGGAATGAAACTATTGTTGATAGAGCCAACTACTGAAGATATTTGAGAATCGTGAGGTATACATACATGAACCTTTAAATAATGGCTTTTAACTTTTCTTGTTCTCAATATGACATTTCTTCTTCGCAAATGACTTAAATCCTGATTCTACTCTCTTATGTATGCAGGAACCCACATTGAAAAAGGATAGGAAAATTCAGTTTAGAAGTTTGTAGACTAGTTAATTTTTTGTATTTAGTGTATACCTTAATATTTTTTTGTTTTATTGTAATACATTAATATTTTGTATATAAATTATTATTTTTTAAAAAAATATTGGTATTTACTGTATCTTGCGAAATATCCTTATAATTTTTTTGTGTTTGTTTTTTGAAATATCCGCAAATTAGCAACGGTTTGTATTGTGGTTATCTTGCTACAGTTTGATATGTGACAAATTGTGGCTATATAACCATAAACATAGGTGTAGCTATCTGTAGATATTAGCCACAAAAATCCATTGTGGCCAAGTCGTAGAAAAGACACTACAAATAGCCACAGTTGAATGATAACCACAAGCTTGACGCTATAGAATTTTTTTGTGGCTATTTGTAGCTATCGATAAAATAGTTACGAAAATAAGACGATAGTCACAATACAATTTGTGGCTATGAACTGTTTTTCTTGTAGTGGGCCCTCGCCGCTCGCCGGACCGACCGAGACGAACCAGCCCGGCCCGCTCAACGGTCGGCGAGCCAAAACAAATGTCCAGCTCGCCGGTCGGCAAGCTGACCAAAGCTCAGTCAGCTTGCCGATCGGCGAGCTGGGACACACGTCCAGCTCGCCGATCAGCGAGCTGAAACACACGTCCATCTCGCCGATCGGCGAGCTGGCCAAACCATCCGATCCAACCCTGGCTACCCAAATCGCATTGTCCGCACCATCCGGACACGATTCATACACCTCTCGACTCGATCGTATTTTGAACCGTTATTGGAACATCTCCCGCTTCGTCCCTACCCCTATTATCGTTGGAATTTTAGGACGAAACCGCTAAGATTTGTTTTCTCGTAAAAAACTCGAGAAAGTCGTATAAAACGGTAATGGTTGCAAGTTGTCTCTGAATTGCTTTTACTTCCTTCTGTAGCCATTGATTTTCTGAATGCAATCCACTGATGTTGGTGTTGACTGGGAAGTGTATATCATCACACCTCCTATCGAGCCTGTCCTCGACAGTGCTCAGAGCTTTGTAATCTCTGTCGATGACTTGATCAATTTCTGCTCTTGTGTAGAATTTATGTGCTGGTAGCTTCTTAGTATCGATCGATTTGATGTTGCGCCTATCGATCGATGTCGAGCCTGGAAGTGAAAATCAAGTTGATTCTGGATGGTGTCAACTTCTTTCTGTATCTCACTTTTCTGGTTAGTTAATCTGTCTAAGTAACCATGATTCACGTCCACCTCGCAAGTTTTCAGTCGATCCTCCATTTCCGCGAATTGAGTGTCGATCGATGCGTAGGTTTATGTGTCGATCGACGTGGGTTCATCTTGTCTGTTCTTCTTCTTCCCAAGGAGCATATCCATCTTTTTCTGCATCAACTCCATCTTTGAACAAAACCAGTTAACATTTTTGTGAGAGGGTCGTAGAACTCGGTGATCTTGTTGGTTAGGTACCCTTCTTCCCAATGATCTATTTGTCCCTCCAGCATATTGACTTATGTGTGGTTGGTCGATGGTTATTGTCTCGCGTCGATCGACGCGTCTAGGTATGTATCTATCGATGTGATTGCATCCTCTTCCTCTGCACGCTGTGCTAGCAACTCGGCTAATTCTCCTCTTATCTCCTCCATTCTAGAGCTGAGCCAATCTACATGTGTGTCCACGGGGTAGTAGAAATTGTCTATCTTCGTCTGCAACTTCTCTTCATTCCTCTCTTGAGCTCCAAAAATCCCATATACCATCTCATCAATCTCATCCTTTGTGTAGATCTCTGGTACTAGTTTGGTTTGTGTGAAAGACGCTTCATGTTCTAGAAGGCATATGTAGATGTTCTCACCCATAGACGTCCTTGTCAAAAGGCTTCTAATATCATCTTTAGAGATATGGATGATAGCACCGTTGACTCCTCTATCATACCTAAACTCATCTCGGTATACTCCATACTCATCATTCCTCTCCCACTGGAGTCTTTTGACTCCATGTCGGTTATTGTCGTGTAAGCCATGTTATGGGTAGGTATCCATCGATTTCCCATAGTGTATATCGATCAACAGGTAGGTCCCTCTGTCGGTCGATTTCGGTTGTCCTCGGTCGTTCGACGGATGCTGGAATAGGCTATCAAGTCCATTGGACAACTGAAGAATATCGACTATGTCCTCTCTGGATGCTTGGATATTTTTTCCATCCATGGCACGTACGTGGCCGTCTGGGTCCCTGAAAACACCAAACTCATCTATAGTAAGATAACTTGAATCTACATAATATTGTTTAAATAAATAGTTAGGGTTAGAGTTTAGGTCGATCAATGTCGCATGTGCTGCGTCGATCGATGGCTGTTGAGTGACAGCGGCTTTTGGTAGGCCAGTTGCTCCACTTCTGCGTATTTCATGAGGAAGGTTGTAGCTTGTGCCTTTTTTTCTTTGCCTCAAGATGGTTCTAGGTTCTTGCATCTTTTCTTCTTCTTTGGAGTGAATAATCTTTGCATCTGCAAGATCCCTTATATACCATTCTCTTGCCTTTTTACGAATTGGACAATTTCTAATTCTGTTGAATTCGGTTGCCTTAAAATCGATGGCGTCATGTGGAGTATCGATCGATTTGCGTGTCTGTTTTGCTGATTGAGGTCGCATGTCAATCGATATGGTAGTGCACCTGTCAATCAATTCTGATGGCTGCGTTATGTAAGAGTGCTCCATGAGTCTATCCTCTTGAAGGATATCATGAATCTCAATGGCACGTTCTTCTTCTTAGTCCTCATCGTTCTCTTCTTCATTCCCTTCAAGGGTGATTGAAGTATCAATTGCAAAACTCTTGTGGAAACCACTGTATGTCCAGCTGCCTATGAAAAAAAATTTCTTGTGATCAGGTGGTTTGAAAGGCAAAGCTAGGGTAACAGTGATCCGGTATGGTTTCACGCGTTTGGCGTATGTCGATCGATGTGCCAGCATGCATATCGCTCGTCTCCATGTGGACAGTTTCGGTCAATGAAGATATATACGTAGCGATCGATCTTGTGTAATCAGTTTCATACTCGGCTTCACAGTGGCATGCGGCGATGCATATATGATCATCTCCAGTCTCCAATAAGTTGACCTGCTGCTTAGAAACATATTGGGTCATAGTAAATGTTTGAATCGACTAGGTAAGGCATAACCTATTTGTGTTCATGTCACAAATTGCTCCTGTGGTGGCCATGAATGCTCTTCTAAATAGAAGGGATAAATTCCAATTCAGCTTGATATCTAGGACATGAAAATCTACATGAACTATCGTTTTACCAATCTGCACCTCAAGGTCTTTGATGATACCTTCTGAGTTCCTTTGAGAAAAATCCACAAAAGTGGAAGATTCTTCTGAAGGTTCTACTTTCAGACCCAGCTAGTCTGCCATAACCTTAGGTAAGATGATGACTGATGCTCCTGTATCACATAATGAATGTGAGAAATCAATACCTTTTACCCTGCATAACTCTGCAAATTTCCCACAGTCACTCTTCTTCTTTAGTGTGGCGATCCCTTAATTCATCATGTCCCTGACATGATGAAACATTCTTCTAATGTCCTCCTCTGAAGAACATCCATAACTTGTGGGTAAAGTAAACCTATTCAAAAGGTTAATCCAGTGGGATCTTGAGAATTCACTTAGTGAAACCATCCATCTCCTTGCTACTAGGCTCTCTCTTCAGATGTTTAGGAATCTTTTCTTTTCGTTTCCTTAATGTTCTCCATGTGGTAGCCTTATCAACTTCCATAGGTTCCTGTGTAGTATATGAAGGTTTGCTTCTGCTATCTGGTGGGTTAGGTGATGGTTTGGTTGTGGTTTGAGTGCTTTAATCTGTGATATGTCAATAGGTGGCAATCGCACTCGGTATGTAAGAGGTTCATGTCAATCGATGCTGACAGAAGTATATCGATCGACATTGTTATCTCTTTGGCGATCGATTTATGGCTCGAGATATCGATTGATGTTAGGTCGAAATGGGCTGGGCAGATGTGGGTGTTGAGCTGAAAACTCCTCATGCGTTAAGATCTTAACCGCTTTGCACTCCGCAGATGACTCGTCAAAGCATATCGATCGACGTACTGAAATCCGTGCCGATCGATCCAGTTCACAGATTGGCGATCGATACACATGTGTTGGTGTCTATCGATGAAAAAATGTTTTGTCAAAGTCATGTGAGTGTTCATCTTCATAATCTATACCTTGCCGCTTCTCGTGTTTCACCACTTGCCAGAAATCATCATCTAATATGGCATTGACGTGGTGTTTTCATGTTTCATCCCTTACCCCTCTATTCAAGGCTTTTTGCCTTCTTACAGATTCTCTAGTCTGAATCACATGTGTGTCAAGCTTTCTCACTTGAGTTCCTATGGTCTCAATCTTGGTGTTCAGATTTGTATAGAGAGCATCTATCCTCCCATTAAAATCCACAGTGAGCTTTTGCTGTCCCTCAAGAACTTGGTCAAGCAAAGCTTCAATCTTACTTTCTCTATTTTGTGGTGGATTCTAGTAATAGGAGTTTCCATTATTCCTCTTGTTATTGTAGGGTCTATGATATTGTGAGTTCTAGTTCAAGTTATTCCTCTACCCATTACCATTAAAGTTCATGTTTCCATCTTGGTTTCCAGACCTCTGAAACCCAGTTCCTCTAATGTAATTCACATCTTCTTCAAACTCATCATGTACAGCCTCTGTTTCCCCAGCTGAGCAGGCTTGCTTTCTAAGGAGCTTGTTAACAATATCTAACTTAACTTTCAGCTCCTCAATCTGCTCACTTCCTAGAGCTGCAACAGACCTTCTAGAGTCAGTGTTTTTAGTGTTGCTAATGTTAGCTAAGTTCTCTATAAGTCTCACAGTCGTTTCTGGATTCCTAGTGTTGAAGTTGCCTTCGCTTTTTGTATCAATGGCCATCTTATATCTCAAGGCAATACCTCTATAGAAGGTGTTATGTAATTGTACGTCATTGAACCCATGGTGTGAAAAATCTCCCTGATAGAACTTGAATCTGATCCATAAATCTTTAAAAGACTCACCAAGATTTTGTGTGAATGTAGCATGCTTCTCAGTTCTTCAGCACGCGCTTCATCGAAAAAGTTAAGTAGAAACGTATTTTTAATGTCAATCCAGGATGTAAGAGATCCTCATGGTAGCTGCTTGAGCCAGTGTGGGGTAACCCATAGTAGGGTATCTGTCGCACAAGTGTGTAGTACTGAGGCTTCACTCAAACTTATCCTTCTGAATGTCTAGAAGTCGAATAGATGACCTGTTGGCATAGTACTGGTCTGGATGGTTATAGTCTGGCAAGGTCTTTGGTTGAGTAGTCTCTGTCGCATCAGTATCCAAATCAAGGATAGAGTCCCCTGATCATCTAGTATCTAACCTGATGCATTACGCATATAATCGTCTTGGTCATGCAAGTATTTTCATCGGCTCTAAGGATCATAATCGCAACCATGTCTCGCGGCTTAGTATCGATCGATTTGAAAGGTGCGGTATCGGTCGATGTTGGAGGTATAAAATTGGTTGACGTAGAAGTATGGATGTTGAGCGATGTAGAAGCGGAAGCGGTTGACGTTGGTTGGCGGATATCGATCGATGTAGTATCGATTGGTGCGGAACGGCAGTTTTTGCGGATTGAACGTTCCTAGCTAGCTGGATCCTTAGAAAATAGCAACTGTCCTTCCTTGTTGCTCCTGGTACTGCTGAGCATGTACATGAAATTCAAGAAAAAGAAAATTATCGGAAAAGGGGTTTAACTAAAGAAAAACCTATAATTATAAATTAAATATAATGGCGATCAAAGCTCCCCGACAAGGACGCCAAATTTGATCTCACTCAAATTACCCTAAAGAGTGAATACTCTCTCAAATAAGAGGTTCAACTGTAGTATTTAGAGATCGAATCATGAGAAGCTAGGGAACCAATTAAATCTAATTAAACATAAATCTAGGTTAGGTTGGTTTTAATTGTTTAAAATAAACTGCATATTAAAAGACAATTTAGATTAGCCAGAGCTATCTCCCTACTAATGATGATTGAGGCGTTTTGGAGAAAGAAATGAGTTAGACTTAGGGTTTTTACTCAGGTTTTGGGATTATAATCCTATAGGTGCCCACAGTTGTTTGCATGATACTAAAGAGCTCTACACAATAATAACAAATTCACTAGCTCTCGCATGTTTGAAATAAATCTATTAACTATAACTAGAGATCCAAAAAGGCTGACCCGACTAAGGGACGTCAGATCAATAGAAGTGTCGATCGATTATTATTGACTAATATCGATCGATTATCCTATAGAGATATCGATAGACGCACGAGTTGAATAAGGCTCACTATATACTATTAGATTAGCTATCGCTAATTCTAACAATAAATAGCTTGACTTGATAGATTCATGGCAGTATGTTTAAGGTTGCTCAAACGTCCTAATTCCTTATATTAAATTTCTAGGTAGCAGTTCTAAAAAAACAAGCATTAAAAACATTCTACTCAATGAGTATCACAACTAGCAATCCTATAGTTGGAGCTAATCCCCTCAACATATTTAAACCCTAAATCTAACAGGTGAGTTACTCAAACACGGCTAAGTAGCACATAACACAAATAAGGTAAATAAATTGCATAGATAAATAGATAGATATAAGTAATTGAGTTCCAATCATAAATCTCTCTGGATCTTCTCTCCAAACCTATGAATCCTAAAAACCTTTTGTGGTGAAAATAAGAATACAAGAAAGCTCTTTTTGCTCTAAACACTTTGGCAAAGTATAAATACTAGGGTTTAAAACTCGCCAGGGGTAGACTTGTAAATTGGTGAAGTCGTGGGCTTCAAGTCGGCTGAATTACGTATTGGACTTTTGTTCCTTCGGTGTCGATCAAAGTCACAAGGGGGGTGCATCAATCGATTGTAAACTCTACATGTCGACCTTATGTAAGGGTCGATATCAGCTTCGGATGATGTCTTCTAATATTTTCCAAAATGCTCCAACAACTTCACTTTCTCTCAAATCACTCATGAACCTATAAATATGCTAATAATACTCTAGAATATAGTAATTTGATTTTAAAACACCTATATACCATGGCTAAAAAGGGTGAAATCCATGGTATATCAACTTCCTCAGACTTATCCTCAAGCAAAACAAACATGTAATCTCTCAGAAACTCTGAAAGAGGTTTGAAAACAACAGGGACTCACAGATTTTA